>PVJD01014160.1:0-30419 GCA_004026545.1 Mormoops blainvillei | reverse complement strand
CACCCTTCAGTTCCAGCTCCCCAGAGGGAACTGCTGCCAGTGGTTTAGGGATCAATTCTTCTAGAATGTTTTCACATGCAAATACAGACACTGCCAAGTACCAGGTACGAGCATCTCATTGGGTTAGCTGGGTTCCATGCATCTGTCTCACTCTTTGGAAGGACCACAGCCACGCTGTTTTCCCCGTGACGCACGTTCATGTGGTCTCCACTTCCCCCTCAGCACAGAGATGCTGCGTGAACATTTGTTCACACACACCCTTACACAGCCAAGCAGATGTGTCTGTAGGACAGCAGTATGGCTGGACCACAGCACGCATCTTGTAAAAATGCGGACAGATATTGCCGAGTTGCTTCCCAATTGGGTTACAGTATTTAAACCAGGATGCCTCGTTTAAACACTCCCACCTTTACCTGGCTAACTCCTTCCTTCTCACCATTCAGATATCACCTCCACCAGAAAGTCTACCCTGGCTAAGTACTGAGAGTCAGGGGTTGTTTGGGCTTTACCAGCATTTGAAAGTCCAGCCTCCTTCCCCAAGGGCCTGGGAGCACGTGGAGGACAGGGGTCTGTGTCATTCCTCTCTGGGCCCACTGTCAGGGACGCAGGGCAGACCCCAGAGAGCATCAGCTAAATGACAGATGACACTGCTAGGATTTATAAGTGTCTTTCAAACATCTTGCACTGGCAACTGCCCCCCCACCCTCACCCTCCAGGTTAACCCTAGGCAGCCTCTCCCTGCCTCCCCTCCTTCCCAGCGCCAGTGAGGTCACTGTCCCAGTACACACCTCTGCCGGGCCCACGCGAGCCCCAACAGCCCCAGCCGCTGGCTCTCACCTGTATTTGCTGTGAAGGTCAACTATGAACACAATCAAGTCAATTCGGGGGCGAGTCACATCGGAAGGCAGAGGGAGGGACTGTGCCAAGTGGCTGAAACACAAGAAATTGCAGGACATTCCTGTGACCATTCACATGCTGTCCTTTACAGAGAGGAGGTTGTCAGAGGCACCTCACCTATGCTCCTATGCGCCTGGAGACCCCTTGGGTGAGCACGGGACAGGGCAGAGCCGGTCCTACCCAAGTGACCTTCCTCTAGCTCCTCCACCAGGAAGGGTATGTTGAGTAACTGCCTTGGCAAGAGGGAATTTTGGATAGATGGTGGCACGGGGCTATCACCCACACTGCTGCGAGGGAGGTCGGGCTCAGAAGACGGGGACTTGAACTGTGAAGCTTCGGGGTTATGACTGAACTCCTTCGGAGTGTGACAGAAGTGAGCTCGAATCCCAGTTCCGCCAATTAGCAGCTGTGTGATCTTGGACTTGGTCTCTGGCTGTCAAACACCCGGAATTTTTTTCTTGAACCCTCTACTTCTACCAACCCATTTCCACATTTGCCTACTGCCCATCTCCCACCCACCATCTCACAATTTAGGAAACATCAAAACGTACAAAAAACACGAAAGTTAAGTCACTACTATTAATTAACATGAGAACACCTCTTCACGTACATAACGTCCTAAACACATTCACACACTAGAAGAGATGTAGTTTAAAATAGGGTAATAGTATTAATTTAATTTTATTTGCATTTAATGAGAACAATAAAGTAGAACTGTAAAAAATAAGTGAATTTGGATAAATTGTTTTTTAATCACAGAGGCTGTTTCCTGAAAGGATCCAATTAAGGGAAAATAATGAAAAAATTAGTAAATTGGTATCATTTTAAACCACCTGTTTCAATTTTATCTGTACTGGATTGATTCTCTGTTATGAAAAATGAGAAAATTAACATTCTTCTATCTTACCCTACCACTTGGACAAAACACATTACCATCATTGTCATTATTATAAATATTTACATTTTGCTCTAACCATAACCTTGGACCTGGACCGATGAAGTTGCCACTGCTGGTCGCCAAGGGAGGGCGGAGGGCACGGAGGAGACACACTGTCAGTTAAACAGTTCACCAATAAAGAGATGATCATTTTTCTGTTTATAACTCATTGGCCAGAACTAGTCACATGGCTCCACAAAACCACAGAAGGTCAAAAAGTGCAACCTGGTTCCTGTTACATGCTCCAAATGCAGAAGCTGGAAGTATCGGGCAACAGAATGAACAGACGACCACACTTTGGCAGTCGGAAGAGTTATTTATCCTTGACGTATAATAACATAACTTGACATAAAAGTGTTCTGGGTCCATTTTTCCTGAAGTAAGATGTATAATCCCCGTATAATGGAAAAATTAAACTCTTCACTCATTTCAGGGAGGTTTTCTTCTGCTACATCTTTGAACGCTTTTGCTGTGATTTCCTCAAATCTTTCTTCTTTGTAAATAATTAAGTGTGCGACTACATTTACGCTGATCCTTGCTGCTTCTATTTGTTAGACTGCGTATGGCATTATTTTTGGCCCCTTTTTGCCCTTAGCTTTGTGGCCTCTGTTTTTCGCTCATTCTGTTGTTTTATCATTTGGTCTTCAAATGTCTCTTAAAAATTCGGCTTCCTTCCCTGACCAGCGTGGCTCAGTTGGTTGGGCGTCATCCAGCAAAGCCGGTTTGATTCCCGGTCAGGGCATGTGCCTGGGTTTCAGGTTGGGTCCCTGGTCAGGATGAGAAGCAACTGACTCGTGTTTCTCTCCCTCTCTTTCTCCCTCCCTTACCCTCGCTCTAAAAGTAAATAAAATCTTTAAAAAAAAATTCAGGTTCTTATTAAATTTCTCAGTGGCACAAAACACTCAAGAAAGTGCTTTCTTCTTTTTCCAGTGGGTTCTTCGTCAGATTTCTGCATGCCACGCGGCTTGCCCTGTTTCAGCAAGGGTTTCCACGACACTTCTTTCCGCCTTGCTCAATATAGGCAATTTTGTCCACATTTTCCATTTACCCTGGTGCTAATTAAATGAATTTTTTTTTTAACCCTCTACTATATCTAAGTTATGGGTTTGAGACTGTTGGCTGTGTTTGATGTTCTGTGGCCTAGGAGCTTGGCAAGGTGGGTAAAACACAGATAGAGTTATGAAAAACCTTTCATCGGAGGTTTGTTGAAGTGCTGTAACAGATTTATTCTACCTAGTAAAGGGCGTTTCCTGTTCCCATGGAGGAAATGCCCTTTAGATACGGATCGCTGCCCTTCCACGTGGACCCTGGAAGTTTATCTTTTTGTCACAGCAAACAACATCCACACACATACAGCAGCTGACTCCCTCAGCAGCTGTTTCTACTTCCCATCAGGCCAGAAGGAAAACAAAATATACTTCCTCAGTCACTTTTTCTCCAAATTTGGGGGGCACATCTACGCTGTGCCAGGCACTGCTCAAGGCACCGGGGATTCGCCAGTGAACAAAACTCAAAGGCCCTGCCCTCACGGGGCTGACCTTGGGGTCCATGGGCGTGGTGGGTTGGAAACGAGCAAACGAACAGGTGAACAAGGAAACTTCTTGTGGTGACAAGTCTTAGAGGAAGAGAACAAGTACGTGGCAGAGAGTGAGGGAGGACACCTTAGATGGGGTGCTAGCAGCCGCTGGCAGGGTCAGGGAGGGCGGATCACGCGTTAAGAATAGTTAAGGGGTTGGCCAACCCGCTCCACCTTCGCCCGCCTCTGGCGGCTCCTCCGCTCTGCCCCGCGCTCAGGCCAGAGTTCAGACCACAGCCGAGCGATCGGACATCCCCAGCCTCAGCTACTCACACCTTCAGGTCAGAGGCGCAGTCCTCCTTGAGCATCGAATCCGCCAGCTGCTGCAGAAGGGCATCCTCCGTGCCCACCAGCTGCGCAGAGAGAGAAGGGGGCCGATTGGTACCTGGCCACAGCAGTCCCTCTGGGGGGCATGGGGGGCATGGGGATCTGGGCACGGACCGAAGGCGGCCGCGACTCCCAGGATTCTGGCTCCAGCGCGCAGGGTGCCATTTACCGAAGGAGGGCTCTGCCAGGCACGGGTGGAAGGCCTGAGGTTTGCACGGCTCCGCTCCTGTCCGCACGGCACGCACTACCTTCCGGACCCTCCTGCGGACTTGCCTGACCACTCCAGGAGCCCTCAGCGACCACGGAAGGCCAAGCTCCCGCCCGGCGCGGAACTCGGTTACCTGGCTACCCTCCCGGCTCGCGGTCTCCCCAAGCCAGAAACCAATCGCAAACCGGAAAAGAGCCCGCCGCGCACCTATTGGTGAGGGCGGCTACTCCGACTGATTCAGAATGTGGCCATCCCGCCCATCACACCCCTGCCTGAACCGCGCGCGCCAGCACTTCGCGGAGCGCAGAGAACCGCGGAGCCGAGCACAGCCAAGGAGGACAGGCGGGCGGGGGAAGCGAGGCTACCAACGCCTACCAATATGGTGGCCGCGTTCAGGCCAGGCAGCTGATCCTGCGGCCGCAACACCGACATCCTAGTCGCAGGCCAGGCCGCTACTCAGGCGGCGCGCGCCTCGCTTTCAAACCTTGCTGCAGCCCAGCCAGAGGGCTCCCCGAGGGCCACGTGACCTTCTCTGGGCGGGGTTTCGCGGGGCGGGGCGGAGCCCTCTTAAAGGAAACGCTGCCTCCTTTTCTGAGGCGGGTGTTACGCCGCTGGCCCAGGACTCCGAAGGTGCTGCCCGTGGGACAGGCCTTCTAATTCACGCCTCGGAGACAGAAGGTATTCAGTGATTCGTTCGTTCACTTTCGTTCTTTCATGCTCATTCACCCTACTCTTGATTCCTTCCAAACCTGCTCCTACTCCGTGTTCCCTACCTCAGTTGACTCTAACCTTGCAGTTGCTCAGAACAAAACCTTGGGGTCCTTTTTGGCTTTTCTCAAGTCACGACCCGCCCTTAAGCAAACCTATGGGTTCCAATCTTAACATGCATCCAGAAGCCGACCGCTTCCCGCTGCCTCCCCTAGCGCCTCCACTACCGCCAGCACAAGCCATGGCCGTCTCCCACAGGGACCGTTGTAACAGCCTTCTCACTGGCTCCCGGTTTGCACCCTGGTCCCCAGGGCTGCAGGCTGTTCTCCCCACAGCAATCAGAGCCATGCTTTTAACACAGAAATCAGAACAGGCCGCACCTCTGATCAAAACCCACCAGCAGTTCCCATCTCAAAGTGACATCGCAAGTGCTTCGCTCAGCCTTGGAGGCTTGGAGTGTCCTAGCCTCGCCCCCCCGCCCGCGTCCCCCACAACAGTCCCCCTGACCTCATCTTCTGCTCGTCTCTCCTCCACATCCCCTCTACCCACGTGGACCATTAGGCTGCCCCTCAAATATTCAAAGTATCCTCCTGCCTTAGGACCTTTGCTCATGTAGTTCCCTCTGGCTGAACTGCTCTACTACCAATAGTCACATGGCTTGTTTCCTCACTTATTCATGTTTCTGGTCCAATGTGCCTCCTCAGAGTGACCTTCCTTAATGACCTGTCTAAAATCGCAAGCCCCCCATACTCCCTATCTCCTTTTTTCTGTTCTAGTTTCTCAATAGCTCTAATCTCCATTAAGACATCGTCAAGAGCTGTGCAGCCTCTGAGATTTTACCATACTTACAAACCAATAAACTGTTCATTACTGCTTTGTAATTGTCTGTTACGATTTCATGGATGCTGGCAGAAGCCATGAAGCTCCTTAGTAAGAGACCAAAGACTTTATTGCTTATGGTAAAAGCAGTAGCCAGGGCTTCATCTTTGTTCGTGCTAGTTCCCCACGTCCTGTCCTTTTTCTGGGGGGAGCCGTTACGTCATTCCTCCAGGTTGCTGGCTGCCATCGCAGCCCTGAGAAACGGCCTTGGTAAGGAGCCCTCAGGGTCTTGCTCCCTTAGGATACTCAGGGATGCCCAGGGCCCATGGCAGATGGCTTCTCCCAACAGTTATGTAATTACTTCTTCCTTACCTTTCCAGCTAGAATGCAAGACACTTGAGGGCAGAGACCGTGCCAGTTTGTATGCCCAAACACTTTGAAAAGCATTTGGCACATAGTAGTTGCTCGATAAATATTTGTTGAATGAATAGATTGGTTTATGTTCATTCATCCATTCATTCATTCTCAGCAGTGATTTATTTAGTCATTATTTTGAAGGGCAGACCCAATGGCCCATCCTGAGAACATGGATGAATCAGACATTATTGGTCAACTTGGTGTACTGGGGAGGTCACACCATGATCACTTGGTGTGCTTGTTGCTGTGACCTCTGGGAGAGCAGAGGCGGACTCCCTGTTTAACCGAAATCCTTCTCACTGCAGATGACAATATATCTTGCTCAGAAAGAGCTGGAAGTAAATGGCCTCATGGACCTCCTGCCCCAGCACAGATGAGGCTTTGATTCCCCAAAGGCAAGAGGTGTGGAGGGGACTCCCTGGAAGTCAAGTAGCAATGAGTACTATGAAAATTAAGTAAGAGAGGCGAGGGAATAAATAGAGGTGGTCAGAAAGATGCTACTTAGGTCAGGGGAGGCCTCTGGAAGAAGGTGATGTTTGAGCAGATGCCTGAATTTAGTGAGAGGAGCCGATTTAACTACATTGAAGCAGAGGCTTCAGGATGATGAAGGAGCAGCCAGTGCTAAGACCCTTGGGGGAGCATTCCTGACTCTTCCGAGGAACAGCAAAGAGGCCCGTGGCCTGAGCAGGTGGGGAGAGGAGAAAGTGGGGGGAGATGAGTCCAGGGAGGAGATTGAGGGCTAGGTAACTGAGGCCCTTCGAGAGCCATGGAAAAACTTTGGGCCCGGGTCATCCCTTTCTAGGAGGGACTGAGCTGAGCCATTCAGCCAACATGTGCTGAGTGCCTGCCGTGGGCCAGGCCTGGTGCTGGGCGAGTGACCCTGGCACCGGACGTGTCATCCCGGCTCCAGGGAGTTGTCTGTGGTGGATGGGCAGATGACAACAGCCCAGTGCAGCATAGTGGGTGACAGCCCCCTGGAGCCACAGGAGCCCAGACAAAGAGGCATGAAGGCTCCCTTGGGAGCTCATGCAACACTGTGCTGGGGAGGGGATTATTGGCGGAGGTGGCAGGTGGTTTGGCGCTCGTCACATGGGCAGTGCAATAGAAAATAGTTGTGTGTAGGGCCCATACTGCGATGAAAGGTAGAGACTGGCAGGAAGGCCAGACCCAGGCCTGGAGGTTTCATGTCAAGAACACTGTGAGCTGGCAGGGCCATCAGAGGTCCTCTGGGCCTTCTGTGGAGCCCTGGGGAGATGTCTCCCGGACACTTTGAGGGGCAGGGGGAAGCCGCGCGGCTGGGGTCCAGAAACTCCATCCCACCATTTAACAAAGAAGCCCTGGCTACCGAGCTTTCCATAAGCTTTTGTGTGAATAAAGACTCATGAGGCTGAAACAGTATCTAAAGGCCACTGCTCACTTTTTTTTTTTTACAGATTTATTAGAGTATATTGACATATAATAAGCTACACATATTTAAAGCATACAGTTTGATAAATTATGACATACGTGTACACCTAGAAAGCCAGCACCTTAATCAGGGTAATGAACAAACCCGTTTCCCTCCCCCACCCGCAGTTTCTCCATGCCCTTTCGTCGCCCCTCCCCCATCTCCTGTCTGCTCTCCCTCTCCAAACTGTGGAAAAGCACTTCGGCAGCTTTGCTCACAAACAGCCCAGCGCTGGAAACAACCCAAACGTCCTTCGGGGGTGGAGAGATGAACAAGCTGTGGTCCACGATACACGCAACACCAGTGAATAGCGAACGCTCTGTGCTGAGCGACAAGCCAGACAGGAAAAGAATGCATGCGGCGTGAGCCCATTGACACGAAATACAAACGCAGGCAAAACTAATCGAGGGCGATAGAAGCCAGAGCAGCGGGCGCCTTTGGGAAGGGCCACCGACTGGCAAAGGCAGGGGGAGACTGGGGCGATGGAAATATCCTTGACAGCGATCTGGGCGGTGGTCGCACAAGTGTATACGCAGGCGAAAACTCACCCCTTGAGATTTGGGTTTTCCTGTTAGGTGCCCTGCGTCTCAATGGAAAGCCCTCTGTGAAGTCCAGCTCACTCCCCTTGCCCTGCATGTACTGGGGAGGACCCACCACTCTTGCAGGGGCCCAGAGCTGGCGGGGTGCCTGTGGGTGGGGGACCCAGGGACCTGAAGTCATCTCACGCACAGCCTTTCCCACCTGCCTGTCCTCAGGTTTCTGGGAACGAGCCCCTTAGGGGCAGCCTCTTCCCCACTCCATGGGCTTCTGGGGCTGCTCTCTCCTCCTGAGACAAAAGCCATTGCCGTTTATGGAACACTCACTGGGCACCCGGCTTTGCAGACACTTTGTCTATAACGCAGGAAGGAGGGCCCAGGCTGGGGAGGTGGGCCCTACCCTAACTCCCTCCCTAGCTTTGTCACTGTGAAGCTGAGTGACCTAGGAGAAGGTGGTCAGCTTTACCTCTCTGAGCTGTAGCCGCGTCATCCCACAATGGGCTCACGACACCAACCAAGTTGGAGGACAAATATGGGGGCCCATGCCTGGCGTATGAGGGTGCACAGTGCCTGGGACCCACAACTATCTTAGGCCATATCCCAGTTCCGGGGGGGGAGGGGCGGTGGGGCCTAGTGAGGCAGAAATGGGAGGGGCAACCCCTGTGTAGGAGCCAGACCAGGGCTCAGACCCTGGCACTGTCACTTTCTTGCCCTGTGATCTTGAGTGACGAATAAATGAATTAACGTAAATAAGTTAACGTAAATAAGATGCATTGGACCAATGTATCCAGACGCACAGTCTCCATCTTTGCTCTTCTCTCTGTTAATATATGTCCCTCATTGGCCCTACTGATAACTGCTTGTGTCCCCACCCACTTGCCAGGGACCCCGGTCTCTCCCTCTTCTCCACTGGCAAGCCTCCAGACCCTCCCATGTGTCTCAGTCGGGGTCCTGTCCTCTCCAGGACCTCCAGCTGTGGGGCCCAGTGACCTGCTGGGTGGATGGCTCCCACTCCTCTCCAGATTCCCCCAAACCCGCCCTGTCTGTCATCACTGTACCACGTGCACAGTGCCAGGGATCCAGAAGAGAGGGATGGTTGCCAGGGCAACGGAGCATAAAGCCCTTGTTCTGCCAGGCTGCCGATTGGCTGAGGCAAGTCCCACCTCCTGCCATCCTGAAGGTCTGGATGGGGAAGGGTCTCCGATGGGCAGGGAGAGGTACCAGGGTGCAGAACCAGTCCAGGACGGTTGCCTGCTGGCCCAGCCGGAAACCCTGGGCCTGAGAAGCTCTGTCTCCCGTGGAGGGCATTGGCCTTGCCCTTTCTCTGCCTCCAGCACCCAGGATGGCCGCAGATGGCAGTGTCTCTGGGGATAGCAGCTGTGACTAAGGCCACGGGCCAATGCTGAATGGCCGAGCTGCCCAGGCTGAGGCGGTGAGCTCAGTGCAGAGCCCCGGACCAGGCATCTATCTGCAGGGTGCGAGGTGGGTGTGCGGGCAAACGGTGGGTTGGGGGACCGAGCCATGCCAATGGCTCGGAAGGCGGGGAGAGGGGCTCTGCAACCCTCACACTGTCCTGGACAGGATCTTGGCTGAAATGGGACTGGAAAATTCCTCATAGATCATCTGATAACCTCCCCACCCCAATCCTGTCACTGAGCATGGGGAACCCTGAAGTCCAGAGGGGGTGAGGAGTGGCCCAAGGTCACAAAGAAGGCCGGTGAATGCTTTGCTTCAACTAGGCCAGCCCACCAAGAAGCCAGGCAAAGGGCTAGGGGCCCTCAGTCTGCCGCTGGATGCCTGGGATTGTGTTCATAGTGCTGGAGAGGCTGGGGGACCCCGAACTCCGCTTCACAGAGCCACACGTTGCAGCTGAAATGACTTCTGCTCCGCCCAAGCACCCCATTCTCACGTTTAAGCTGAAAAGAGACTGGGGTCCTGGCTGGGGCCAAGGGCAGGGGCACGAGTCACCTTGGCTTTTGTCGGGCTGGGTTGGAGCAGCCTTTCTGCTTGGGGACCGCCTTCTCCATCTCCCCCCACCCCAGGCAGCACCAGGCAACTCTCTCCTTGGTGCTCCAGATAAGGCAGGCGGAGAGGAAGATGCCGTGCTAGCCTGGCCGCACGCCTTTAGAGCAGTCCTCATTTGAATCCTCCAGGAATAGGGTGCCTTGAGACATGTCTGCACTTCAGAATAGCCAGCGGGGGCCCTGGGGTGCAGGGACAGGGCTCCAGATGGAAGCAGGACTGGCAAGCAGCATCTCTCCCTCCCTTGGGCCACAGCCCACCTCGCAGACCCACCTGGAAGTAGGGGCACAAGAGGAAGTGGAGTTTGGAGACGGAAGTCCCGGAAGCTGAGGTCATTCCATCTGGCCCCTCTCTTGGCTCCCCAGAAGCCAAAGTGGGCTTCTGCTCACGTGTCTTCCCCGCCCCGCCCAGGAGGACTCAGACCTCAGCACATCACTAGGGTTTGGGTCCAGCTCTGTTACTCCCCGGTTGGGTAGCCCAGGCCAAGTGAGTGAACCCCTCTGGGCCTCAGTTTCTGCTCTATGTGGCGAGCCACACCTACCCTGTAGACCCGCTGTAAAATTTACGAGTGCATGCCAATGGTTGCCTCCCTTCCTGGCAGGCAGAGGGGGCTCCTCACCCCAAACCTTAAGAAGTGGGTCCTACTTTGATCCCCATTTTACAAAGAAGGAAACTGAATCTCAGAAAATAAGAACAAACTACTATATAGCACTTACGTTGTGCCGGGCACTGGTTCCAAGCATTTCACATCAATTAATTCATTTAACAGTCACAACAGTCCTATGACCTTTGATACAAGTTTTGTTCCCATTTTACAGAAGTGGAAACCGAGGCCCAAGTGTTTGGGGCTGCCGCCTGCATCCATGCTCCTATAATTAACGACACTGGGCGTGGGCCTGAATTTGGGAGCCATTGTAGCCCCTGTTGATTTCAGTCAGGTCCCCTGGGGATGGGTGTTTGACACGCTTTCACCAGCCACACCTGGCCAGGATGTGTGGGTGGCTGGGGACCCACCCGTCTGTGAGGGGACTGGCAGCAGCAGCCTCTGTCACTAAACTGCGCAGTTGGTGCAGCTCAGAGGAGGCATCGCCCAAGCTGTCCATTACCGAGTGCTCTGAGGAGTCCGTCACCGCAGTGAATCCCCATGAGGCTCTGTTAGTGTCCCTTCCATAGGGGAGGACGCTGAGGCCCAGAGAGGTTAGGCACCTTGCCTGAAGCAACGTGCCTGGAGAGGGACCGAGCCAGAGCCCTAGCCTCGGTCTTCGGTCTTCGGTCTTCGATGGTGAGTAGGAGCTGGGTGGGCACCTGCGATGGGGGCAGCTCTTTGCCTGTTCAAGGAGTCCAGCCTTACTCAGGCTTCCCATCTAGAAAGTGATGCTCTGACCCCCGGGCTCTGGGAACCTCCGCGTACCTCCCGGGCTGGGCGGGCAGGACGCGGGTCACCTCTGCGGGCCCTCACCGCCTGTGTCTCAGCAGCTGAGGCCGCCGCGATGCCGCACTTCCTGGACTGGTTCGTGCCTGTCTACCTGGTCATCTCTGTCCTCATCCTGGTGGGCTTTGGCGCCTGCATCTACTACTTCGAGCCTGGCCTGCAGGAGGCGCACAAGTGGCGCGTGCAGCGCCCCGCGGTGGGCCGTGACCTCCGCAAGACACTGATGGTCCGCGACAACCTGGCCTTTGGAGGCCCAGAGGTCTGAGCTGAAGGCTCTGAGCTGGGGGCTGGGCACCGGGCACCCTCCCCAGCCCCACCGAGCCTGGGGACCCTGGGGCAAAGGGAGGATGAGCTCTGGGCCTCCAGGCCATCCCTCCCAGCAGACGCCTCTGGGTGCTTGGGGCAGACCCTGGCTGTGAAAAGATGGGGCACCTGGGTGCCTTGAGGTGTTGCTGCCACTGGCCCGGGCCTTGCTCCCCACATCAGGCTGGCTCACCTTGTGCCCGCCTTCCCCAGCTCTCTGGACATCCCCCACTGGCCCCCGGTGCCTTTGTGCTGCCTAGCACTCCTGCCCCTCCCTTCGCCTGCAGTCCTGAGCCTGCAGGTGTCCCATGTCCCCACTGAGTCCTGAGTTACACTCAGTTCCCCACTCTACCCAATGGCACTGACCCCGCAGCTTCCCGTGGCCGGCTTCCAAGCTGACCCAAGGGAAGGGCCCCGTCGGAAGGGAGGTCAGCTTGGTTCGGACCAGCCCCCGCCCCTCTGGGCTCAGACTCGGCACTGATGTATGTGGAAAGGTGTGAGAGGGGCAAGACCATAGGGGAAGGAGGTGTGTGTGTGTGTGTGCATGTGAAAGAGGGAGAGGGTGAGTGTGGGGAAAGTGGGCAGACACGTGGAGGGGAGAAGTCTGTGTGAGAGGGGGAGGGGGCCGCAGGCAGAAGCTCCGTGGACAGCCTGGGGGTGGCCAGCAGCAGCTCCCTCCTCCTCCGTCTGCCCTTTCTCCTGAGCCAGGCCCCCCGGCCCCCAACGCCCCCCAACCCGAACCCTCCTCCTGTGTGGAGCACTGTTGCCTCATCATGGACATAGATCGGCAACCTGCCTCGCTCTCCTCCTCTGGGGCTCCCATCTTAATTTATCGCAATAAAAAGACTTCATGCGTATCTCTGTGGGACTGTGCCTTTCCTGAAGGTAGGCACGTGTCTATCATCCCTCTGGGTCTGCACAGAAAACACAACGGGGGCGGGAATGCTGACTCTCAGGGAGGGCAGAGGGGAGTTTCTCGGCAACTCGACAGGCATCCTGGACCAGATCGTTCTCTGTCATGGGGGGCTGTCCTATGTGTTGTAGGATGTGGGGTCTCTACCCAGTAGCGCTTGCTCCCCACCCCCAGCTGGGACAACCAAAGCTGCTAACAGGAATCCCTGAGGTTAGAGAACCAGTTAGAATATAAATTCAGGCTCAGAGATGCAAAAGAGCAGGGCCTTACATCAAATAGAATGTCCTGTCTTTCTCATGGTACACTCCACGGGGAGTTTGTCCAGAACTGGTCTAGTGGCCGGTTCCATGCAGTCATCAGGGACCCAAGTTGCCCTCCCCTGGCTGCTTCGCTGCGCCTGGAATGTTGGCCCAACCCAGGAGGATCCTCTACATCCCCAGCAGCAGGGGGGCAGGGAGGGTTGAAGGGACCGCCCCCGCCCCAGGGCTGTACCTCTCACTTCCCCTTCCATCCACACGTTAACACTCAGTCACGTGGCTACTCCTGGCTGCGAAGGAGGCTGGGAAGTGTAGTCTTTAGCTGGGTGGCTGCATGTCCATTTAAAAAGTCCACGCCCTTGAAAGGCAGGGAACAGGTGAGACAGCTACCATTCCATTTTCATAGGGATTTGCCTGAGGCCGCAGGGTAGTGGGCTCAGAGGCGGACTGGCTCCCTGGAGCCCAGACCAGGGGTCGCTCTTGCGCATGCTCCCCTAAGGAGTCAGGGAGGGCAGGGCTGTCTTCTCTCACCTCAAGGGGGGTGCTGCTCTTCCTCCCTGGGGCAAACCCAGGAGCCGCCTTGCAGGACAGGGTGAGGGTGAGGCCAGAGAGGCCCCTCGGAGTCACCGCTGAGTGCCTCCTTCAGTTCCGTGGGTCCTGGGCACTTCTCTCCCCTCGCCGTGGCCGGGCCCCGGCCCTGCTGCTTCCGAGCCTCGCAACCCTGATCTCCCACACTGGGCAGCCTCCCTGCGCTGCTGCCCAGGACTCTTGCCGGCACAAGAAACCAAACTGAAAACAGCTGAGAAAAGGGTTAGGTTCTGGATTCAGATTGGACCCCAGGCCTCTAGGACGTCACCGGGACATGCCCTCTCTCCAGCTCTCTGTCAGGCCCAGTCTTGCTTCATTCTCACGGGGACTGTCTCCACGCAGGGGTAAGGTGCCCTGGCTCACGCAGCCCTCAGCGCCTTGATTTCGTGGGAAAGCGTGTGTCTTGTCCCAGCAAAAGCTTGGGCTGTGGATTCCCATGAGCCCCAGAGCCCGTGAGCTGAAGAGGTAGGGGATCCTGCTTGTCAGACAGTGCTGGTGCCCTCCCCTGGAGGCGGGAGGGATCAGCTCTACTGAGCACGTGGTCTGGGTGGTGTGTGGGTAGTGGGTGTTCCCTAAAGGAGAGGAAGGGGTGGATGAAAAATGAGAAATATTGAGGACACTAATCCATAGAGGAGGAAGCCCGGAGAGGAATGACCCACCCAGTGTGTCCCAGGGTTACTGCCGCCTGGGTTTGGGACTGGGAGTCTGAGTGCAGCCAGCGTAGACAGGGACTCCCAGCGCTGGGTGAGCATGTGAGTTGGGGCCCTGAGCATAGGCTGCCAGGGCAGGTAGCGTGTGGCAGAGGTAGGTGGGCAGGTGAATGGGTTCTCCAAGGACCCGGTGGAGGGTGGGACCCTTCCAGTGCCTTTCAGATCACCGGCACAAGATGAGGGGGACCAGCACCACCCACTGGGTAGGTCCTGCCACACTGCCTCAGTCCCTCTCAGTGGCAGCCCCCGTGTATTCTGGGTTCCCTTCCCCGGGCAAGTAAACTTCTCACCTGATGAGGTTCTGGACTTCCTTTGGTGCTAATCTAAGCACCAAAGGCGCAGAGGCGTGCGGCCGGGCCCTACAGTTTGGGGCTGCCCTGTCTCCCAGCCACAGTCAGAGGCAGGCCTGGAAGAGCCCAAGCAGAAGCCACATGCGTGAGTTGGGACTGGTGATTGGAAAGGACATACACCCCAGCTGGACTAGTTTGGGTAAGAAGGGGGGACATTATTATGAGGGCAGGGTGTTGGAGCCCTGTAGGCTCAGGATGAATAAGCCGGCTTTCGGACCCCCTGGGAATGTTTCTCTCACAGTTGAAAAAAAAAAAGATTTTATTTATTTATTTTTAAAGAGAGGGGAAGGGAGGGTGAAAGAGAGGGAGAGAAACATCCATCACCAGTTGCCTCCCGCACGCGCCCCCGGCCGGGGACCTGGCCCAAAACCCAGGCATGTGCCCTGACCAGGAATCAAACTGGGGAGTTTTTGGTTTGCAGGCTGATGCCCAGCCCACTGAGCCATATTGATCAGGGCATCTCTCTCACAGTTTTTTATTCTGACTTCTGTGTACCCGCTCTTCACTGGCTACACCCCCAGCCACATCATGGAAACTGTAGCAGCCAACTGCTGAGTTTTATATCTTATTACCGTTCCAGTCACTGGAGAAAGTTATCTGTTTCTCTCTGGCCTCAGGGGAAAGTGCCCCCGGGGGACAGATACATTGGCTCACCCCAGGTCAGGCACCCCTTTTAAATTAACCGCCCAAGGCTGGGGCTGGGCGCTGTGCATGGTCCAGCCTGAGTCAGGGCCCCCTTGGACCAACATGAGTAGGGCTCAGGTTTTGCAGAACAAGGCAGCTTTTTGGGGGATGTTGTGGGGGTGAGGTCGGGGTGGGGGAATGGGGGGATGGCAGGGTTCTGAAGAAATGGTATAAACTGCTCCCCCACCCCCAGCCGGGACACACCAAACGGACTCTGTTGGAGGTGGATTGGGCTTCACTGGGGGCGGGCTCAGGCTAGATCTGGCCTGCAGCCAAATTTGGTTTGTCTACCAGTGCTTTGAAAAAATGCAGATTAGGTGGCAACATTTATGTCAGGAGATTACACATGAAAATCTCTTTTTCTGACTCCTCTATAAAAATAAAAATTCTAGCTACACTGGGTCTGCAGTGTGAATGTGTTCAAGGTTATGAGCTTAATAGCTACGGCAGGGACAATGTTGACCGTGACCTCCCCAAGGCAGTAGGCAGCCTTCACTGGGGAGATACATCTGTCCAAGGGCTGCTGAGGAGGGGTCTGAGGTTCAGAGAGGGTGGGGGATTTGCCTGAGCCTCCCGCTCTTAAACCTGGGTCCTGTCCCAGTTTTCTCAGTGGGCTTATTACATAAATGTTTATTTACATGTGCTCTTCTCATAAAGAACCAAACGAGGTTTCAGTTGAAGGAGTCACATACATGGGAGTGAGAAGGAAATATTCTGACTCTGATTCCTACTATAGTGCTATGACTTGCCTCTGAGCTTCCTGGTAGCCAGAGAGAAAAGGGAAACACAAAGAGCTCATTTTATTTCTGTTATATGATCAAAGGGAGAAATTGACTCTTCATGAAAGACAAATCTTATGATTCTAAATACTAAAAAGAAATGTCTCAAATGGGATATTAAAGGCAATACAACAGACTGTCCTCAGCATTTTTTTCCAAGGCGGGGGATTGACCCAGATAGTGGAGCCTATGGAAACAGGCCAGCCTGCATGGAGGCAGACTTCTTCCATCTGCCAGGGCACGCCAGAGGTTTGTACTGGGAACAACTTGAGGTTAGGGCTTGACAACAGTAATTCCTATAAAACTGTTCGTTCAACTTGTATGCCTTGGGGCACGTTTGCTTTGCTCTCAGACACATGACCAAATTCTCCAAGCAGTTCTGTGTTCTGGGCACTGAGAATCACAGGTGATTAAAGTTCAGATACGTGTTCCCTGCCAGAGCCTGACATTATGCAAAGCTCATGTCAAATTCTCTGTAGAGACCTGGTTGTTTGTCCTGCCCCACCTGCTGCACTGGGTGTGACAAATGTCAAAGGAGACAGAAAGAAAGCCCAGGGCGCATGCCTGGGTGACGGCGTGCGAGAGAGGCAACCAGAAGATGTTTCTCTCCCTCTTTCTCCCTCCATTCCTGCCTCTCTAAAAATAAATAAAACAAAACAAAACAAAACAAAATGCTCTTGAGCCCTACAGAGGCATGTCACATACTTGCTCTACCGAACCTGGCACCAAGAACACAAAGATATAGCCCCTGAATCAAAAGAGCTGACAAATGGGAGGGCAGATGGATGTAAAAACAAATCACAGAACTGAATGTAGCAAAAGAAGTCTGCGTGAGACACTGAAGACAGAAGGGGTTTGTCAAGGAAGCCTTCCTGAAGGATGTAGCTGCTGAGCTGGGTTTGGAAGGCTGGGGAAAAGGAGTTGGTAAGAGCCTAGAGAGAACCCAGTCTCTTCTAAGACTGGTGACTGGTGCCACGCCGTTGAAGCGTGGAATGCCAGTAAGTGGTGGGAGGGGAGACTAAACAACCAGAAAGTGGTGTTTCAAGTAAGGGTTAAGTCCAGGGAGAGAACCTTCCAGTTGCCACCTCCTCCAGGAAGCCTTCCCTGACCCCACCAGCAGCTTTCCCCATTCTAGCCTTAATCTCGTGTTGTGATTTTGTTCACGTGTCTGTGGAGAGCAGCGGTGGCGTCTTCTGGTCTCAACCCAAAGCCTGCCTGGCACTGGGCAGGGCCTTCATGAAAGCATGCTTGTTGGATGAATGGCGCCAGTCTCTTTGAAAGCCTTGCCAGAGGCTACCCGTCTGCTTGGAGACTTAAGATTTCAGAGAGGCTTGAAGGTTTCCTGGGGGTCAGGCTTTCAGGCAGGTTTTTAAAATGCCTTGGGAGGTTTTGCAAAGTCCCAGGAACTCTCCCTTCCCACCATCTGGGGGCTGTCAGGATATGGTGGTTGTGTCCGGCCCGGGCCCAGAGCAGGAGGATGGGAGGTGGGAATGTGCAGGATCCCTGCGTAGGAATGGCTACAATGTTCGGACTCTGGCCGGGGGGACGGCACAGGCTGGTCATTGTTCCGCCCCCTCGTTCTCCACTCTGGCAGAGCAGGAAGAACTTGGGAAGGCTGAGAGACCAGCTTGGGGAGGAGGGCAGAGGCTGCAGTCTCCCCCACAAAAGCCATCACAATGTCAGTCAATGCCCTTACAGAGACCCCTGGGTGGGCAAAACTTCTGCCCCACCGTATAATGTGGGAGGGGCTCAGAATTTGGGTCCTGGAGACCTGGGTGTCCAGCCACTGGCTCCCTGTGTGAACCTTGGCAAGTCCGTTCCTCTGTATCTGCAGCTGTGAACAGCTGGAATTGATGCCAAAGTCACAGGAAACCATGAGGATAAATAAAACAGGGAATCAGGATTGCGAGGCACAATTTTAATGGCTAACACGGACTGAACTCATTGCATCTCTCACTGCATTCTTACAGCCATGTAAGTGGGTCGGCAGGACTGTTCGCCAAATATTTCTGGTTTTTAGCTCTGGCATGTGGCAGGGTTACACCTCCTCGTGTTGGGTGGGGCCAGGCAACTAGTTCTCACCAGTGAGTTGTGATCAGAAGTGAGTCCAGGCCAAAGCATCTAATAGCTAGTGCACCATTCAGGACTCTGCCCTTCCTTCTGCCACAATGACCAGCGGCTCCTGGGTCCCAGATGAAGATGACATAGAGCAGCAGGCCCTCAGCTGACCCAAACCACAGTACACATGAGGCCTGAGTGAGAAGTAAACCTTTGTTGTTATAAGCCACTGGGCTTTCGTAGTTGTTTTTCACTACAGCATAATTTAACCCGTCCTG
This sequence comes from Mormoops blainvillei, assembly GCA_004026545.1. Taxonomy (NCBI): domain Eukaryota; kingdom Metazoa; phylum Chordata; class Mammalia; order Chiroptera; family Mormoopidae; genus Mormoops; species Mormoops blainvillei. The sequence goes on along the minus strand of PVJD01014160.1, from coordinate 12,173 downwards.
ACTGATGGAAGAACTGGAGCTCAGAGAGCTTGTGACTTGTTCAAAATCACGTAGCTGTAAGATGTCCAGGTTTGAGGCTCCAGAACCTGTGCCGCTTGTCTGGGAGACCACCACAATGATGATTTTGCTTAGGTGGTCTGTCCTCTGAGGCCACTTCCAGGCCTGTCAATCCTTGGTGGGAAAGAAGGTTGTGTATGCAAGGTCATTACCACTCTGGGCCACTAGAGGGCAGCTGAGCCCAGGTTTGTAATGACTGTCCTGGGCAGGTAGTGTACCCCCTACCCCACCAGCGGAGCAGAAAGAGCCGTGGTGGGGTGGGGGGTGGGGGGACACAGAGATGAACCATGCTCATTCCTTGCTCTCAGAGCCTTAACAGCCTGGCAGGGAGTGAGACGATGAAAAAATTCTAGATCTCCAAGCTAGAGGAGACAGACTACATGACACCTGGTCCCTCTTTGGAAAGGCAACTTAGGCCCAGGAGGGCAAGTAATCTGATAGAAGTTGCAGAATGAGTTGCTGGCCAAAGTGGGGAGACGCCCCAGGGCCCCTGACTTCAGCTCAGGTTTCTGCACCTCAGAAACAATGCAGTCTGGTGGGGGGCGGCCAGTAAAGGTTCCCCCTACCCTATCTGGCCAGATGGAACGCGCCATCCCCTCCTCTAGCCCCTCTGTTCTTCCTCAAGTTGGGCTGGTCCTCAGGCCTCAAAGCAAGAGAGAAAGGGGGTTAGATCTTCAGATGGCTCCCTTCCCCCGTCCACTGGCTGTCCAGTAGGTTGCCCTGGTAACAAGAGCACAGCCAAGTTTGAAAACCTACAGTTCCAAACAGAGAGTACGGATAAGAGGGGGAGGTCCTAGGTCCACATATTCACCATCCATCCATCCATCCATCCATTCATTCATTCATCAATTCATTGATTCTACAGAAATTTACTGAGGCTGATTCTCGCCAGGCCCTGGGACCCAGTGAAGAATGAAGTCCAGGCCCTTCAGAGCTCTGCTGGCCACTAAGATAGCCAATAATTAAAATCAAATCAAATAAACAGTTCAGCTCCTTGGTCACTGGAGCCACATTTTAAGAGCCCGGTCGCCACCTATGGCTAGTGGCTAGAGCAGTGAACAGCACAGAGATAGAACATTCCCATTGTCGCAGAACGTTCTATTGGTCAGCGCGGCTCCAGAAGCTCGCTGGCTGAGGAGAGCAAGGCGCAGGGAGACGGACCAGGTCACACAGCGCTGTGCGTGCGGCGATGTCCTCACCAGCCAAAGGCGGGGACGCGGTGAAGGTTAAAGGAGATGCCAGGAGAATGTTTAGCCTAGTTCCCGGCTCAGGCTGAGGGCTGGAGGGTGGCACCTGCCGCTGCTCTGTGTTACATACTGTGAGGGTCTGTTCACGCGCCCGCCTTCCTGAGCAGAACGAGAGCTGCTTCCCAGCGCTGGTTCTTCATAAGTGTTCAGTAAACAGTAGCTATTAGCATCGCCATCTCTATTATTACTGTTGCCGTGATAGGGGCCCGAGAGGGTGCCCAGCCCAGCCCCCAATGCCAGAGCCAGGCTGGTTGGTTGGTGTCCACTGGCCCAGGGCTGTGTTCTCTTTGAGTCCTCAGGGCCTTGGAACTGGCGCTCAGGGAATAGTTGTTGAAGCAGACGGCCCCTCCTTTGGCTTCCAGGAACTCCAGCGTGCCTGAAGCTAGACCCCAGCTGGGTGGGCAGGAAGGCCTGAGGTCACAGGACTGAAGAGGATGCGGGGCCAATGCCGAGGGAAAGCAGGCGTGAGGTTGGCACTGTGACCACCTGAGTATGGTCTTCTTGCTGGAGACAGTTCTGCTGGGGTCAGAGTCCATGGGGGAGCCGATTTGGGGAGGGCAGGCAGCAGGCGCGGGGCTCCCGGTGTCCTGGGCTGCAGGGCTGCCCAGCCTAGCCGCTAGGAGCCTCCCGTGGCCCTTCGGGATTCCAGAGGCTCAGCGCTGCCATTCACTGCCGCCCACTCCAAGGAAGCCAGCCCCTCCCTGCCCCAGAGCCCAGCCCAGCTGGGGACACAGCTAGGGGGACAGGTCAGGAGAAGGCTGGGCCCTCGGCCTGGGTCTGTGGCCTGGAGGCTGAGTGGAAGTCCAGGAGGGGACCACAGGGACAAGGTCTCTGAGCTGGTTGTCATGGCCACACTCGGGGCACAGAGGAGGTGAGAGGCCTGCGCCAGCCTCAGATTCCCAGACCAAAGACTGCTGGGCCTTTCTTATTCTCTGATACAGGTAGGCGGATGTTTTTGTGTGTAGAGGGAGGGAGCCTGGGGGTGGGGCGTCGGTCTGGTGATGATAGAACAGGTCTCAGAAACCCTGTCCTCTGGCCTGTGCTGTGTGGGTGTGCACGTGGAGGGTTCATGTTTGTGGTCACGGCAGGGTAAACGCGCGTGCGCCCAGGTACATGCGGCTGTGAATAGGACAGGAGGGCAGGGCTGCGGGGATGTGTCAGGCAGGGAGGTGATGGAGGCTGGCAGTCCTGGGGACAAATACGTGGCTGCAGATGAGGGGCTGGGGCAGCACTGTGAGGGATGGTGAAGGCCCCCTGATCCAGACCTTTGGGACCTGGCTACAGAAGCAGCCCCCTCTCCCGTGAGCCCTTCTTGCCAGCCCTGGCCTGGCGCCCCCAGCATCACGTTCCAGCCTGCTGTGCTGAAAGTGACAGGAACAGCTTTGTTCCAGAGGGTGAGTTATGTGGAGCCCAGAGTGCGTACCAGCTGGCCATCTGGGGGCCCCGGAGCCGCCCTCGAGGAACGGCTCATCCACGCAGACCAGGCAGAGTCCTCGACCGCCTCTCCTCTCCCCTACTTCCTGCCTGCGGGCCATCCTGTGGCTTCTCCCCGTGTTAGGCTGCCTTCTCCGCCCCTCCCCCAGCCCACGGAGCGTTTCAACAGTGACCTTGCCCTCACTTCTGCTCCCCTCTCATGGCTCTGTTACACTGCCGCAGAGGGACCCTTTCCACCTGCAGATCCGATTGACTCACCTTCCAGGGCCTGAGCGTTGCTGCAGCCTGGCCTGGGCTCCTGGGCACCCTCAGCCTCGTCCCCTCCCCCTCCCGGATGCTGCCCAGGGATCCCCACGGTGGACTTTCTGAAAGGTGCCACCCCTCCTCGCCCCCTGCCTCTGTGTGAAGTACCCCTCACCCCCGCCCGGCCCGGCCTCCCTGCCGTGACAGCAGAGCTCCCTTTGGGCACAGCCCTGCCTGCTTCCCTGCCCGGCGGGCTCCCCGGCGTCAGGGACGGGGGCTTGTTCACTGGACAAGCGTCCTCCTCCTATGAGCACTCGTGGCTTCTCCACTTAGGTCCCACCTTCTCCAGGGCCCTCCTCAGCTCAAGCCCCTATCCTGGCTCCAGCAGCAGGCCAGCCCAGGGCTCTGTCCAGGGTCGGGGCAGGAGCCCCAGATGCAGACCCCGTTCCAGAGCCAAACTGCTCATCCTTCGGCTTCCTATCTGGACACCTGACTCATATTTTGGCTGCTGTAGGTGGGAACCCAGAACCCTCTGGTACCTTCTGGAAGAGGCAGAGGTAGAAAGGCTTCTGACAGCCACTGCCCTTCTCCAGAGGCCCTGAACACAAGGATGTGACCCCATCCCCGCCACGGAGTTGTCCACAGAGAGGGGGGACACACTTGGGCCCTGGCAAAGGGAGAGGGACTCCTCCACTCAGTTCCCTCATAAATGGAGCAGCCTGTTCACCGGAGGCTGCCCCTTGGTGGGACATTTTCCCACATCCACCCGTGTGGGGCCTGCGTTAGGTATGCGTGTGAGAGGCCCATGTGGTGAGGAATGTGCAGGTATGTCAGGGGCGGAGCTGTAGGAGGACTAGAGGGAGGGACATGTGTACTCCACCGAGAACTTGACAGTTCCCCAGCAAGGCCCTTTCCCACCTGGCGGTGTTAGCTGCTAGTCAACAGGGGAGGGTGGGCACCTCCAAGCGCGCATCTCACCGCTGCTTGGCCCCTCTCTCTGTTGATGACCTCAGGGGAAGATGAGAGACGTGGATGGACCACGACTTTGAGATGCAGCCACACAGAGCCCCGGGGCCTGGAACTTCCTTCCCTAGAAGCCACCTGCTGGGGCGCCCTGCCTGCCCCTCAAGGCTTCCTGGAGGGGTTTCCCCTCTCATCCCTGTTCTCAGGAAGACCATCCGTCTGGATGCCTTCCCTCAGAGCCACATCCCGCAGGCTTCTGGCCGACCGGGCCCCGGAGGCAGGGCCCGGAGTGTGTCTCCGCAGGAGACTGGCAACAGCCTGGTGCCCAGGAAGCTCAGCTCCATCTCTTTAACGCTCCGTCAGAACAGCCGGGCATGGGGAGATGTGCCGACACCGGGCGGGGAGGCTGCCACCCACGGAAGAGGGAGGCTTCCCACTCCAGATTCGCTGTCTGTGACCCTAGCACCAGGGGGCAGGGTGCACTCCGAGGGCCCAGGGAACCCAGGTCTGGCCAAACCCAGCAGGATGCCCGTGGTGGAGAAGCCCCTGGTGAGTTCCTACCTGGCCCTGCCTTTCCAGTCCCGGTCAGCCCAGAGTCCACCAGGCCCTGCGGGGCCAGGCTTGGCGGGTCAGAGGCACCCTGTCCCCTCAACTACGCACGTGCCTAGCAGAGCTTCCCCCGGAAGAGGCAAATCCAGGTCCAGGGGCATCCCGAGACCCCGGCTGCATCTCCAAAGGGCCACACCTACCATGGAGCCGGCGATGGCCGTGGACTTGGCAACGCTGGACACAATGAGGCCAGGCACAGTCAGATATTTAGCCACAATGGCCACCAACAGACCTAGCCTGGCTGTCAACTCAGCCGCACCACTCACATCCAGATCGGACACAGGCGCAGAGCTCCTCGCTCTGGATGCCAGACTGGGCCCAGTCAAGGGCCTGGTCACGGACCTGGTAACCCCGCGCCGAGACAAGCTGGGCAAAGCCACAGCTACAGCGGGCACAGCCAAGCCGTACACGACTACAGGGGCGGTGGCCGGGGATTTGGCGGCCCTAGACCCAGACAGAGTCCTGGCTTTGGAGGGAGCAAATCTAGCCAGGTTGGACACAACTACGGATTCTCTTGCTTTGGACACAAGCAGACTGGGCATAGCCACGGGATCGGTTGTGTCGGTCACCCTAAACCCAGCCACTGGGGAGACCACAGTGGACAGCGTCACTACCCTGCCCACATCGGACGTTGCCACTGACCCACTGATGTCAAGCAGAAGCACAGAGCCAGCCCTGGACCATTCCACGGCGGACGCTGCCACGGGCCTGCCCAGAGAAACCAAAGGTAAATGCAAAGAGCTTGGCTGGGCTGCTGGGCGTCGGGCGGGGGGGGGGGGGGGGGGGGGGGGGGGGGGGGGGGGGGGGGGGGGGGGGGGGGGGCGGAAGGGCCTGGAGATGGATTATACTTGAGTAGGCCGGACAGGGAGGGGACTCTAAGGTCAGAGTCAAATGTGCTGCAGGGAGAGGGAACAAGGGTGAGGGCAGGACACAGGGCTGCACCGTGAGCTGGTCCCAACCTGCCAGCCAGTCAGGCCGAGGAAAGTCCCTTTCCAGAAGGGAGGTGTACAAGGGTAGCTTGTGCAGGAGCCACTGCGCCCAGTCCTTCCTTTCGCATCTGCCACGGTTGCTTCTGTGTTCCCCGAAGTGCTGGAATAATCAGGTGGCTTGTAGGCGAGCCCAGCTTTGCAGCAAACCACCTACATGGAAACACAGATCAGCCCTTCACTAAGTGGTGGTTTGTCTAACTGGTCACGGCTGCGCTCCTCTACATGTGGACAGCGACCTCACCTGAGACCACCGCAGACACTCGCATTCAGTCGCTCAGGGAGACACAGCCGTTGTTTGAAAGGTGCCTCACCTGGAATTCTCTTTCTCGGCCTCCTACCCCCAATCCCTTTAGTCCTGAAAAGCGAGTTGGAAACCTGTACATAAGGAAGTCCTACACAGAATTAGAAACAGATCGGCGCAAGTGCTAGACGTTCACTTGGCCTCAGAGAGGCTGTGACATGCTTAAGGCCATGCAGCTGGCTGGTGGCAGTGAGCTGGTGGGGACCCAGATCGTGGAATTCTTCTCTGGGGCATCTTGTTCCCGACCTTTCCAAGGCTCAGAGTGCCTGCGTCTGGCAGGCGCTTGGAAGGCACCCAGTCCAACACCCTCACTGGGGCTTCGGGTGCCTGGTCCCTGCCCCTCAGACCGCACACTTGGTCTGGGGAAGCTCGGCCAGCTTCAGCCTGCACGCCTCCCTCTGCGGCCTCCGCACTCCCTCCGTCTTCAGCCCAGGCCTCTCTCCTGAGGTGAAGGTGAGGACAGCCAGTGGCCTGCTGTCCCCATATCCAGAAGCAGCCCTCTTCTTCCTGACCTGACTTCTGCCCTCCCTGGTCTCGCTCTCTCAGAGGCAGAAACCTGGGTATCCCCCTCTGTCCCCTCTCTCCTCCATCCCATCTGGTGTGTTTCCAACTCTGTTGATTTACCTCCTCCACAGATGGTCCCCTGCTCCCCTCCCCCCAGGGCTCTCTCCTCCCAGCAGCTGCCACAGCAACTCACATACTCCATGGCAGCACATTCAGCTTAACGGCCATTGGTGACTCACCGTTATCTTCCCTTCAAGTCCAGCGCCTTCGCCTGGCTTCCAAGGCCTTGGCCTCCTCCGGCCTCTTAGCTCCATCTCCCTGTCTGGAATTTTCCCTGCTTCGACTGCACCGGGGCGCTCTAGTTGTTCACCGACAGAGCCGTTTGGCTCTCCCCTCTGTGTTCCTCACCTCTGCTGCGCCCTCATCACAGAGTGCTCTTCCTGTCCTTCCCTGCCACCTCCTCTCGCCTTTCCATCCAGGCCCTTGCTGCCTCCAAGAACTCCTCCACAATCCCTCTCTCCTCGGGGTGCCCACCCCCATGCCCCCAGAGCACCCATGCGTACCGCACCCTCTGCATTAGGACAGGCCAGCTCTCTGTCTCCCCTGCTAAACCCAGAGCCCTCCGAGGACAGGGATGGTTATCCTCCTCCCTGTTCCCCCGGGGCCTGGCAGCGGGCTGTCCATTAATGCCAACGGGATGGGTGACAGAGTTTTCTGATGGGTAAATTAAGACTCAGGAAAGTTCCCGAGTAGCTCAAGGTCATAGGGCCCATCATCCCGGAGCCAGGCCTGAAACCTGGGCCCCTGACTCAGGGCTCTACAGGCGCCCGCGCCGCGGAAGAACCGCGCTGGGCCAGCGCAATATCCCCACCACCGCGTGACTCACGCGCGCGCACCGCCGCCCGCGCTGGCCACCGGTCCCCAGCGCCCCCAGCCCCGCCCCAGCCTAGAGAGTAAGAGGCTGGAGCCAGATCCAGGCGAAGGGACCAGGGCTGGGATGCGGACACTCTCCCGGGTCCGACATCTCGAACCTGCGGTTACAGCGCCCCTGCGTGCCTCCCGGGCCGCCCGCAGCCGGGTGCCCGCTCCCGCGTGCGGACGCGCGGGGAGCGGGTGAGGGCGCGGGTGCCGTGGGAGGGGGAGGGGCTCTCGGCGGGGCCGGCGGGCGCGCGGGTCACGTGGTGCGGGTGGCAGCGGCGGCGGCGGCATCGGTGCGCGCGGGCAGGGGCAGCGCGGCGCCGAGCGAGCGGCAGCGAGATCCCGGGCGGGTGCGGCGGCGCGGGGCGCAGGGGCGGCGCGGCCGGGCCGCGGGCCGGGCGGGTGGGCGGAGAGCGCGGAGGGGCGAGGCCCGGCTGCAGGGGCCGCTCGGCCCGGGAGGAGCCCGCGCCCCGCTCAGCCTTGCAGCCCCGCGCCCTGAGCATCTCCCGGGAGGAACGGAGACAAAGGAGGATTCATGTCCAAAGGTAGGGCGGCTGGCCGGCCCACCGGCGCCCGCCAGGAGGAGGCTGCGGCCCCGTGAAGCCCGGCTGGAGGTGCTACCAGGGGGAGGGCTGCTGCGCCGAGAAGCCCACGCGCGGTGACATATGCACAGACACACGCACACACGGTGGCACACACCCCAAGATACATGCCCGGAGAAATTCACCCAGAGGAACGCGGGGCGATACAGAGACCCACGGACACGCAAGTAGGGACCCAGATGCGCACAGAAAGCCCCACACCAGAGCACACCAAGACACGCACACGCATGCACACCACGCACAGGTATCAGGGCCACCTACCACGGGATACGACACCCAGGAGCTGACACATAGACCCCTTCCCCCACGCACAGACAGGCACCAGCTGGTGGTCTCCTAGGGAACTCCTTGGCCTCCAGAGAACTGGGATGGGGGAAGGGGATGTCCCAGGGCCCTTTGCTCATGCGAATAGAAAAAGACTAAGATATCTTTTGTGATTCCTTTCCTGAGAGCGGGGGCTGGAGCTGGGGTGGACTGGAATGGCCTCCGCGGGTGGGGGTGGGGCCTGGGGAAGCTCTTCAGCTCAGCAAGAAAGAGCCTCCCGACCCCCCACCCCACTAAGCCAAGGAGGCAGGTGCTGTTCCGGAAAGGTCTCCTCCCACTGCTGCCACCTTCCCAACGGAGGGGTGGGGTCCCTGGGCCAGACAAAGACAAAGCCATTCATTTGCCTGTAAAAGAGAGCACCAGGGCCCTTGCTCGGCATAGTGATGGAGGTGCTGTTTCTGTGGGGGTCTCAGCCAGAACAGAGTCAGGTGGACCGTGCCTCTCCCTCAAGCACGGACGGGGCAGGTGGCTCCTGGCAGGGTGCTGCAGGTTCTCCTCCTCTCCAGGGCCCCGAGGGAGCTGGGAGCCTAGGAGGGGCTCCCAGGACCAGTTAGGCCGGATGGCACACTTGAGCTATGTCCCTGCTGCGACCCTGTCCTGAGCTCATCCCCACCTCTGAGGAGCCAGCCCCTTTCATCCCCGTTGTGCGGGGAGGAAGCAGATCCTTTGAAACAGAGTCTTCCCCTTTGACTGTACCATTTGCTGGCTGGGGGTCAGTTCCTCCGCTGGAGGAGCTTCTGAGGGCGGAGAAAAGTGACATCTGCCTGGCTGCGAGGCATTCGTTCATTCATTCATTCATTCGTTCACCATTCATTCACTCATTCATTCATTGCTGAGTGCCTGTGTTGTGCTCCACACAGTGGGCACAGAGATCAGCAGGACGTGGCTCCTGCACTAAGAAGGGCAGAGACCAGCATATGTTTAGCGCCAGGTAATTTATGTCCGTGCTTTTGTGTAGCCCTTCACGGCAACCCGGCAGGTGGGGTACCACCCCCATTTTCCTGGAGGAGAACCATGAGGCTCACAGGGGCCACCCAGCTGGGAATCAAGTCTGCGCCAACTCCCCATCTGGGGCTGGCAGGTGGAACAGGGTTGGGGGCGGGGGGAACTGTAGGGCAGAGGGTGGAGCTACAGAATTCCAGAGCAGCGTTCGTCCTGTGCCCTAGAGGTCTCTGTATGCTTCTCAGGCACCCTCACCAGAGAGCGGGCCCTCAGGGGCAATGACCTTGTCTGGGGTCCGAAAGTGTCCTTGGCATTTAGTGTAGGGCATGGCTGTAGTGGGCTCCCATTTGGCGACATGTGAAATGACCTTGCAGGGATGGGTGGAATGAACGAATGAATGAATGAACGAGTAAGATGAACACTGAGGTACTTGGGCTGAGGCAGCTCAGAAGAAGGGCACCTCCACCCAGGTGGGCAAGCAGAGGCGTTCTTGAGGGGTAGCTCTTGAGGTGATGATGAAAGAAGAGTAGGAGCTAGTCAGGGGCTGGAGGGGGCGAGGGTCTCCCACCATAGGCTGTGACACAGTGACCTGCTCCACGTTTGCAGTGCTGGTGGTTGCTGGTCGATAGCATGGAACTGGTGTGTAATTGAAATGTGTTTGGGGGTGCCTTGCCAGCAAGTGCGCTTTATGGCGAGTGCAGTGGGTTTTCATAGGTGCTCGCTGGGTGAAAGAAGGCGATTCCTGCCCATGCACTGGGTCTGCAGCAGGCCTGGCCACCGTGGGGACACCCGCTTTGTAAGAACACTTAGAAAAACTCCCATAAGTAAGTACAAGACTCACTTTCCAGGTGTGGAGACCAAATGGGCTCAGCTGTGGAGGCACAAGGGAAATGGGAAGGGCAGCGTGTGAGCAGCTGGGCAGGGAAAATGGGGCATTGGCCCCAGTGCAGGTGTGCTGAGTGGGCCCGGGAGCCACGTGCCCAAGGGGGCAGCAGGCCTGGCTGTGAGAGTCAGCTGCTGCAGGGCTGAGCCAATCTCTCGCTGCCTGCCGCCTGGCTAGCAACAGCTTCCTGGGAAGCAGGAGGGAGCCGGGCCAGGCCCCGGGGAGGCCCGAAGCTTTGTCAGATTTGGCTGTGGCTGGGCGTGACAAGGAAAGAACATTTTCCCATTGGGAGCGAGAGTCTTGCCAGGACCCGTGGAAGGACCAGGTGGTTGGGTATGAGAACAGACTCCTGCCTGGATTCGGGGTGGGGGAGGGTGGCTCTCCCATCCCCTCACCCTCCTGCCCATCGGCTGTTCCATCAGCCGGCCCGTAAGCCCGAGACTGCAGGGCGGACTGGAAGGGCTGCCCAAGACCGTGTGCAGCCCAATCGCTGTGGTGCATTTAGCACCTGGGCACCTCCCTTTGGCAAGTGCTTTCACACACACCGCCCCCGCCGCCCCCTTACAAGTCAGAGAACCTAAAGAGGGCAGGGGCAGGAGGGACTGGAACCACGAGGCGCAGTGTGGGTGCTTCTAAGTGCTTCATGTCTCATGGATTGCTCGCCGCGAGCTCCTGGGTGGAGGTGCTTTGTCCGAGTCCACAGAGCTGGCAAGTAGTGGAGCCGGGCTCCTCTCTCCCCACTCCACACACCCCATTTTATGGATGGGACAAGGCAGCTGCTCCCCTGCAACCTAGCGGCCTGATGGGGAAACACACAGACTTCTCTTGTCTGTGATGTCTGTGACCGGCCAGACCCGGTGGGGTGCCTTTGCTCACTGGAGCAGGGCTGTTCCTCAGCCTCCCCTCTGCTCTGCCACCCACCGTCCCAACAACACACTGGGTCATCTCAGGCAGGTGACTGCCCCGACCTGGGTCTCATCCTGTCCCTGCTGGTCCTCCAGTACATTCAGAGCTATGACTAGGAGGGTGCCTGGGGCTCCTCGGGGCACAGACACCCCTACTGTGCCATGGTGCTCATGGAGCAGAGGGGACACTGAGGCTGGGCGACAGGAGTGATGCTCGCTCTGCAGAGAGGTGGCAGCTCCATTTGCTTTTAAAAGACAAAGCAACAGAGGCCAGTGACAGTCAGGAGATGATAGGTCCAGGATCCTAAACAGTCTTTGCCCTTTATTTGGGGGGCAGGCGGGATCAATCCCCACCATCTCTTAGACCAGTGATTCTCCATGAGGGAGAGCTACATTGTCCCCAGGGTACATTTGGCACCGCCTAAAGAAATGTTTGACTGTCACTGCTGGGGGACTATCACTGGCATTCAGTAGAGCCTGGGCATGCCACTGAAGATTCCACAATGCACGGGACGCCCCCCGCCCCCCACAGTCAGTAGTCTGCCCGAAGTGTCAGTGGTGCCGAGGGGGAGAAACCCTTGGGTTAGCCACAGGACGTGGTGCTTTGGAGCAGCGAGTGCATTGGAAGTGGCTCCAGCAACTGGAGAGTCGGTTCTGGTCCCGATTTCGCAGCTGACTTCCTCTGTTTTCTTAGGCAAGCCCTTTCCACCAGCTCCGTCTCTTCATCTGTGAAACGAGGGACCCGTGCTGGATGACGTCTCAGGTCCCTTCCAGTCCCAGCTGCGGATGATTCTGTGTCTAGGGAATAACGCTGTGGCTTCCGTGTGACCTCTGCAGCCCACCCCTCCCACTTGGCTTTTTAGGGCTCCCAGATACCAGGACGGACGCAGCCATGTCAGAGCTGGTGCCTGAGCCCAGGCCGAAGCCGGCAGTGCCCATGAAGCCTGTCAGCATCAACTCCAACCTGCTGGGCTACATTGGCATCGACACCATCATCGAACAGATGCGTAAGAAGACCATGAAGACAGGGTTCGACTTCAACATCATGGTCGTCGGTACGGAAGGCCGGGGAGTCCCCAGAGGCCCTGGTGGCGGGCAGCCCTCAGGGTTCCATTTCTTTCCCAAGGATGACCTCAGCCCTGGCCTCTCTAGGATGAGCTTTTTCTGGGAGGGAAGATTTCACAAAGCCCGGGCCCCGTCTCCCCTCAAGGCTCGCTGATCCAGGGGTGGAAGCTGTGGGTGCATGGTGAGC
>PVJD01014159.1:0-30411 GCA_004026545.1 Mormoops blainvillei | reverse complement strand
TTCCCTTGCTGTAGGAGATATATTGGCAAAAATATTGCTATATGGGATGTCTGAAATTTTTCTGCCTATGTTTTCCGCTAGGACTGTTATGGTATCATAACTTATATTTAAGTCCTTTATCCATTTTAACTTTATTCTGGTGTAAATTGGTGGTCTAGTTTAATTTTGGGTTTTGTTTGTTTTGTTTTGTTTTTTTGCATGTACCAGTCCAGTTCTCCCAACACCATTTATTGAAGAGATTATTTTTACTCCTTTGTATGCTTATACTCCCTTTGCTGAAAATTAATTGACCATATAGGCATATCTTTGAAATATGTAAGAAAAAGTATATAGAATTAAAAATGGAAATAAGTGGTCAAAAGTTATAAATTTCCAGTTTATAAGGTAAATAAGTACTAGTGATGTAACATACAAAATAATGTCTACATTAACACTGCTATATAGTATATTTAAAAGTTAAGAGAGTAAATCCTAAGAGTTCTCATCACAGTAAATTTTTCTTTTTTATCTATAGGAGATGATGGATGTTAACTAACCATATTGTAGTAATCATTTCACGACATATGTAAGACAAATAATTATGCTGCACACTTTAAACTCATAAAATGCTACATGTCAATTATATCTTAATAAAACTGGGAAAAACCACACACATGCCCAATGGAAACAAACAAATCCACAACCATAGTGAGAGATTTTTAACCCAATTATACAGAATAGAGAAAGAAACAGATAAAAATATAGATGTTATGAATAACATATTTAACAAATTAGAAGTAATTGACACATAAAGACTAGTGCACCAAACTGAAGAGACAACCGTTTGCAAGTGTACCAAAAATTTATACTACAATTGACCATAAAGCTTTAAACTATACAGAGCATGTTCTCTGCCACAGTAGAATTAATATACTAAATCATACCAAAATATGACTTTAAATATCCTTATATTTTTTGAGACTAAGCAATACTGTTCAAAACAACCATTGGGTAAAAAAGAAACCACATAAAGTTTTAGAAATACTTTTAAATAAATAATCATGAAAATATTATATATCAAAACTTGGGGCTTAGAGGAAATTTTATAATCTTAAATGCATAACTTAGAAAACAAGGCAGGCTTAAAAATCAATGATGTCAGCAAAGTGTTTGCAAACTATGGCCCACAGGTCAGTCACCGGTTTTTATACATAGTCAGGAAAACACAGCCACAGCTGTGTGTTTTAAGTATTTCCTATGGCTGCTTTTCTGCTTCAAGTGTAGAGATGAGTAATAGTGACATAGACTATGTCATTCACAAACCTAAAATATCTACTATTCGGAGCTTACAAAAATTTGCTTATGTCTGTTCTAGGTATTCCTCTAGAGAAGTTAGCAAAAACAGGAAAAAATAAAACAAATTAAACTCAAAGAAAAATGAAAATTTAATTGAAATAGACAAACTCACAGGAAAGTACAATTTGCCAAAACTGACACAAGAAATAGAACATCTAAATAATTTTACAATTATAAAATAAATAAATTAAGTTTGTAATTTATTTCTTCCTGCAAAGAAAACTTCAGGCACAGAGGCCTTTCCAGATGAATTTTATGAAACATTTAAAGATCCGTGAACATAATGTATTACCAACCTCAAACTCTTAACAGAGTTTAAGTTAAAAATGAGGGAACAGTTCTGCAATTATTAATAAAGTCAGCATAATTTTGACACCAATAGCTGACAAAAACATTATGAGAAAAGATAATTACATTTCATTATCACTAAATAACAAAGATGCAAAAACCTAAACCAAAGATTACAAACTATATCCCATATTATATTAAAAGGACCATGGTGTATTTATTCCAAGAATAGAGGGTTTTTTTAATCATCAATTTCATGGTTTCATTTTCCACATTAACAAAACAAAAGTCAAAATTCAAACAACCACTTTAATACATGCTGAGAAAGCATTTTATAATATCTAACACTCAATTTTGCAAACACTTTTAGTAAATTAGGGACAGAAGTAAAATTACTTGATTTGATAAATGACATACACAATAAAAAGCAGTTAAGATCATATGTAATGGTTAGACAGTGGGCATTTAGCCCCTAAATTTAAAATCAGATAAATATTTCACTCTCATCACTTCTATTCAACATTGCCCTTAAGGTCCTATTGAGTGCAATGTAACAGGAAGAAGATATAAAATTGTGTAAAAATTAGAAAGATAGAGGAATAAACCTTAGTGTTCCACAGAGGACATAATTGTATACACAGAAAATTCTAAGAAACCAACAAGTCCCTTGAAATATCATTAATTAAAATATTAATGAATTTAAAAGTTCAAGAAACAAAAATTTATATTTTATCATAGGAAAATGCAAATTAGAAATCTCAAATTATTGTTTATAATAACATCCAAAAACATTTAAGAATAAATTTAATAAAAGATGTATATGTCTCTATATAAAAAAGTACAAAATATTGATCAGAAAAAAATAAGGAATATAAAAGGAAACTAAGAGATCTATTATGCTCATGGATTAGAAGGCTTTAAAATATCAATTTTCACCTAAGCCACAGATCCAAAGTCAGGGGACTTACATTACATAATTTAAAAACATGCTGTAATTAAAGATACAATATTGAGGTGTAGTTATTGGTACACCAGACAAATAGATCAATAGATAGAATAAAAAGTCCAGAAATAGACCCACCCATAAATGGTGAATAGCTTTCAAAAATCCTAACAATTTAATTATGGAAAAGAAAGGCTTTTCAACATGTGTTATAGGACTTACAAGATAAGTACATTTTTAAGAATGTACTTATCAAATAACCCTTAACAAATGGTTCTGGAACAACTGAACATCCATAGGTGAAAAAATGAAAGTAGGTACAGACCTTAAAACCTGTCACAAAAATTAACTCAAAATGGATCATAGACCTGCATGCAAAATGCAAAACTATCAATACTGAACTCATAGAAGATGACATATGAGAAAATCTAGATGGCCTTGAGTATGGCAATGACTATATAGATACAACACCAAAGTCACAGTCCATGAAATAAGTAATTGATGAGCTTGACTTCATTAAAATTAAAATCTTCTGCTCTACAAAAAATGATGCCAAGACAATGAGAACATAAGGCATAGACTAGTCAAAAAAAGCCAATCTGAAAAGGCTACATATACATTGATTCCAACTCCATGACACTCGGGAAAAGGAAAAACTCTGGAGATATTAAAAAGGTCAAAAGTTACCACAGTTAGAGAGGAGAAAGAGATGAATTGGCAGAGTATACAGATTTTTAGCACAGCATAAGTACTCTGTATGATATTATAATAGTGGATATATGAGTACTGCCCAGAAGGTATCCAGCCATGTAATATGAAAAATAGAGACACTTATTGAAGAAGATACAAGAAACACTGGACATAGGACAATGATGCCTCAGTTTCCTTCAAAGTTGGCACCTTGGGACCTCACACAGTTCTCCCAATCGCCATCAGTTGCCCCACCATATTTTCCTGAACATCACTGATGGTCTGAAATCTCTTCCCTTTCAAAGGTGATTTTAGCTTCGGGAAAAGCCAGTAATCACAGGGTGCCAAATCTAGGCTACAGGGGGACTGAGTCACCTGGGTGATTTCATGTTTTGTTTGCCAAAAAAACTCTGCACAAGACGTGATGCATGAGCAGGTATATTGTCGTGATGAAGCTGCCAATCAGCATCTGCCCATAGCTGCAGCCTTCTGAAGAATCCCGATAGATTTCACAAAGGGATGTTCAAGCTTAACACAAAATTTCATGTAGATTCATTGCTCTATTTGCTCAGTCACTTTGAATGTGACGCCCACACAGTACACATGCTCACTCCACAGCGTCTATTGCCCTCACTGACTAAGACAGTGAAGTTCACACATGCGCATTCCAGTCCACTCTCCTTGGCTGCCAGGTTACATCAATATTGCACAAACCATTCTCATCATATTAATAATGGCTGGGCTTTTTCTGTACAGACCTCGTATGTCATTATAAATTGGTCAAAACCCACAGAATGTACAACACCAAGTGTAAATTCTAAAGTAAACTATGGACTTTAGGTGATTATGATGTATCAATGTAAGTTCTTCAATTGTTACATATGTGCCTCTGTGGTATAGGATGGTGATAGCGGGGGAGGTAGTACATGTGTGAGGATGGGGGTATTTTCTGCTCAGTTTTGCTGTGAATCTAAAACTGCCCTACAAAAACTGTTAAAATGGGGAAAATGAACTTTGACCTGTATATCACATTATACACAAAATTTGGGGTCTATGGTAGTGGGAGAGGTAGATGGGATTGGCCCAAATGACTTTGTGCTAATTTTGCTATGAATCTAAAGCCACTCTAAGAAACAAAGTCTATTGAAATTGAAAGAAAATGATTTATAATGACCTCTGTATCACATCGTACACAAAATTTAATTGTTCATGGACAATAAGTCTAATCATTAAGCTAAAACTCAAAAGCTTCTGTAAGAGAACATAGTGAATGTCTTTATACCTTGGGTAAACAGTTTTTCATAGATGAAACACAAAAATACTCAAAATAAAAATATCAACAAATTCTTCATTAAAATTAACTTCTCTTTATCAAAATGTATCATTAAAAAAGTAAAGAGGAAAGCCGCAGGATGGTAAAATATGTTTTCAATGCATATATCTGAAAAAGGACTTGTATCATAACTTAGAATTCCTACAATATAATAATAAAAAGTCAAACAATCCTAATAACTCATCTAGAACATGAGCAAGTGGTCATGGAAAGGTTCTTGCCTCCAAGGGCTCAAAATAAATACAATTCAAATCAGATTGAGAAAAAGGCAATCTAATAAAATTTAGCAAAAGAGCTAGACACATCAAAAATTAATGTATATGAATGGACAATGACTAGATGAAAAGGTACTCGACATTATTAATCACCAAAGAAATACAAATTAAAACCAAATAAGATGATACATCACAGCCACAATGATAGTTAAAACTAAAAAGACTAACAACACTAAATATAGGTGAGGCTGTGGAGATTCTTAAGGAAAAGACATGAGTTTTATTCATCTCTTTGTCCCTAGTAATGTACTTTCAATTAGGAGAGTATTAAATATCTAATGGATGGATTTATGAATAGCATGGACAAAAGCTGGCAAAGGAGAGAGTAGAAGAGCAAAAATGAAAGCAACAAGAAAGAGAGGAAGGGAAAATTAACGGAATAAAAATCAGTATCAGGTAGCTCCTTATTTAAGCAAAAATGTTACAACCTTTAAATTGTACAGTTTAAAAGTAAAATACACTTGGAAACAGAACAAATATCAAATCAATCCATCTTTAACAGAATCTGAAACAATTTCAAATATTAATTACTAAAAACAAGCAGAAGGTTATTTCATACAACCAACTTGACAGGATCTGAAATGCAGAAATTCTATATTCCATAAGAAACAAAGAACAACATAAAGCTGAATTACCAGTTCAGGCACCATCCAAAAAAAAAAGTGCACATTACTGCCTTGATAAGTTATTCTTTTATGAAGTTTTCTGTGTACTAAAAATGATCATAGACAACAATGTGGTGAAAAGTGGAGGGCACTGAATGGAGAGGGGCAAAGCAGAGGAAAATGGGGGACATCTGTAATAGTGTTAACAAAAAAAATGTTGTTCAGGACTTCCAGTCAACATGGCTGAGTAGGTAAATGTTGTGCTTGCCTCCTTCCAGGACCACATCAAAGTCACAACTAAACTATAGAACAACTATCATTCAGAACTGCCTGAAGTCAACCTGAATGTAAGTCCTATAAGTAAGGATATACAGAAGAAGTCATATCCAGATTGCTAGGAGGTGGGGAGATGCAGAACTGGCTGGTCCTACACACATGTGTAATGGTTAAAAATAGGTAAGGTTATCTCAGCCAAGGAGGTCCTCCCTGCAGAGAAAGGGGTCCCAACCTCACAAGAGGCTCACCAGTGCCAGGGAGAGAAGTCCCTGTAACTTCTGGCTTTGAAAACCAGCTGTGATAGTGGCTAAGGAAATGAGACAGAGGGCTTCTGGAGTCCCAGGCGTTCCTCTTAAAGGGTCTATACATGAAGGGTTTACTCATCGATGGACTTACTTTGAGCTCTAGTGCTGGGCCAGCAGCTTAGAGGGTTTCAGGGACATATGGGGAGCAACCAAACTGTCTAGATTCAGGGCAAGGGCTGGAAAGGAAGGAAGCTTTTCTCCAGATAGAAAAAGGCAGGCAGAAACATGGTTCCTTTGTTGAGCCCTCCACCCACCAAGCTTAAACAGGCAGTGGGTGCCATGACTGAGTCTCTATCAGGCTGGCTAACATTTTGCCCAGCCCTGGTGATTCTCTGAAACTCTGTCCCACCCAACTTGCAAGCCAACCCAAGTCACTTCCAGTGGCTTTTCCATACAAACGGCCTGTCTTGGCTTGTGCTTCAGAATTTCCTAAAATCTCTCAAAGGATCACAAACTCCTAACAAGCAGCGTCTGGCCTTGGCATTCCCCATAGCTCTTGCTAAGCAGCCCCAAACCCAGCATTAGCGGCAGCCAGCGGCAGCTAGCAGCCTAGCCTTTCCCAGTTACCTCTAAACCCAGTGCAGCCATCTGCAGATCACTTTGTAGCTCATACCACATGGCCCCAGGCTGGGCACAGGCAGCTGCTGACCTTGGCCTGTGCCAGAGCCCCTCGCAGCAGGTCCCAGAACCAACATACCTGATGGATCAGCCTCAGACCACACTATACCACCACCCAATCATCTCCACAAAGGACACAACCCAAGGGAAGATGTGGCTGGCACCAGAGCCCCAAGCAGTGAAACCTGCTCTGTAGGGTCATCTCCTACACAACAGCTCCTCCACTGTAGACACAGCCAGTCTTCAAAACCAATTAGCCTAAGGTTCAATCCCCCGCACTGACATATCAGCAGCAATCAAGACTCAACTACAATAGGAGGGCACACATAACCCACACAAAGGACATATCTGGACTACCCAGCTCAGGTGATCAGTGAGACTGCCCCATAGGGCCCTACAGAACACCTACTGCATCAGACCACTGTACCATGACTGGGAGACCTAGCAACTCTAATTAATACAAATAAAAAAACACATGGAGGCTGCCAAAATGAGGAGACAAAGAAATAGGTCTAAAATGAAAGAACAGAACAAAACTCCAGAAAAGGATCTAAACAAAATGGAGACAAGGAATCTACTAGATGCAAAGTTCAAAACACTGGTTATAAGGATGCTCAATGAACTCAGAGGAAGAGTAGATTATCTCAGTGAGAACTTCAACAAAGAGATAGGAAACATAAAAATGGAAATGAAAAACAAAAATAACCGGTCAGAAATGAAGAAGGCAATTACTGAAATGAAGAATACTTAGAGGAAATTAATGATAGATTACATGAAGCCAAGGATTGAATAAGCAATTTGGAAGACAAGGTAGCAGAAAACACCAGATCAGAACAAAAACAACAACAATAACAACAACAACAACAACAACAACAACAGAATAAAAAAGTGAGGATAGTTTAAGGGATCTGTGGGACAAGATCAAATGTAACCAACACTCTCATCATATGGGTACCAGGAGGAGAGAGAGAGCAAGGAATTGAAAATCTGTGAGAAAAAATGACTGAAAACTTCTCTAACCTGGTGAAGGAAACAGATAAGTTCAGGAAGCACAGGGAGTCAGAAATAGGATGAGCCCAAAGAAGGTCACACTAAGACACATCATAATTAAAGGAACAAAGGTTAAACATCAAGAGAGAATCTTAAAAACAGCAAGAGAAAAGCAGTTTCCTACAAAGGGGTTACCATAAGACTGCCAGTTGATTTCTCAACAGAAGCTTTGCAGGCTAGAAGGGATTGGCACAAAATATTCAAAGTGGTGAAAAGCAAGAACCTACATCCAAGATTACTCTAGCCAGCAAAGCTATCATTTAGATGGACAGATAGGAAAAACAAAGAGCTTCTCAGACAATAAAAAGCTAAAAGAGTTCATCACCACCAAAACAGTATTACAAAAAAATGTTAAAATGACTTCTTTAAGAAGGAGAAAAAAGATAAAGAGATGAATGATAAATGGAAATAGCTACATACCTATCAATAATTACTTTAAATGCAAATGGATTAAATGCTCCTATCAAAAGACATAGGGTGGCTGAGTAGATAAGAAAACAAGACCCATACATATGCTGCCTAAAAGAGATCAACTTCAGATTGATTGAAAGACAGACTGAAAGTAAAGGAATAGAAAAAGATATTTCATACCAATGGAGACAAACAAAAAATCTGGATAGCAATACTTATACCAGACAATACAGACTTTAAAACAAAGGCTGTAACAAGAGACAAAGAAGGACCCAGCAATTCCACTTCTGGATGTTTATCCAAAGAAAACTAAAACGTTAACTCAAAGAGACATATGCATCCCTATGTTCATTTCAGCATTATTTACAATAGCCAAGATATGGAAGCAACCTAAGTGTCCACTGATAGACAAATGGATACAAAAGAGGTGGTACGTACATACAATGTATTATGACTCAGCCATTAAAAAGAATGAAATCTTACCATTTGTGACAGCATGGATAGACCTAGAGGGTATTATGCTAAGTGAAAGAAGTGAGACAGAAAAAGACAAATACCATATGAATTCGTTTATATGTGGAATCTAAAAAGCAAAAGAAATGAACAAACAAAACAGAAACAAAATCATAGATACAGAAAACATTTTGATGGTTGCCAGAGGGGAGGGGGGTTAGGAAGATAGGTGAACGGAGGGAAGGGATTAAGATGTGAAAATCACCAGTTATAAAAACATTCATGGGGATGTAAAGTACAGCACAGAAAATATAGTCAATAATAATATTAATAAGTATTTATGGTATCAGATGGGCACTAGGCTTATCGGGGTGATCACTTCATAAATCATACAAGTATCTCATCTCTATGTTGTATACCTGAAATTAATATAATATTGCATGTTAAATGTAATTGAAAAACTTTTTAAATATCTTAAGAAATATTGTTCAGGCATCACTACTAATACTCAAGGCCCAGGTTTATTCAGATCTGTGTTTCCCAAATGCTCCTTAAATGTCTCCTATTTTACATTTAGGATCCCAAACACAGAGAACTCAGTTTGGTTCTCAAATACCATTTGAGTAACAATTTTTCATTTTCTAGGTAATTGAGATTGTCTAGATATAAAATGATACATTCATAAAATAAAAATACACTTGTCTTTTTATAAACCTTATCTATGTTGAATAAGATCAATTCACTCCAATTTTCCTTTTAGCAATCAAACTGCCATGGCTTTCCTTTAAACTCCACCCACTGGATCCATCCCTGTTCTACCCATAGCAGGGGGCCTGGAATTAATCTTGTTACCATGGGTTAAAGATCTTAAATATAAGCAATAGACACCCATATACTCTATATATCCATTAATTCTTCTAAATGTTTGAAACTGAGTGAGGTTGACAAGGAAACACAAAACCTAAAAACACATCATATCCCAAGGGATCTGGCCTCCAAAAACACAGGGAAGTTGGGGAGATTTATCTTCATATTGAAATCATATTGAAAATTCCCCATATACCCTTTCCTCAGAATGTTCCCTTAATTCTCAGGAATCCCTGTGGATGCTCAGAAGATACCATTTTTAGTACTCTGTGCCCCAGACTCTTACTTTTTCAAATAAAAATTTTCATCTATTATTCCCTTATGGTATCTTCTCTGCTAAATTTCAGGCTGCATTATAGGATAAAGAAACTCATGCAGATGCAAGAATAGTTAACCAGGATGTGTTTGCCCTTCCAGGAAATATTTTAACATTTTTACAAGGGGGCTCTAGAAACAACTGTATCACACATAAGACTAGTGGTACTGACTATTCTACTCGTGCCTCTACAATGCTGTTTAGTGTCCCCTGGAATATGTATACCACAGAAGAGGCCCCTTCCAGGTAAGGCAATGGTGTCCACGTCCCTTCAATATTTTGAGAGGAAAGGAAGCATGTTGCTTTCACAGTTTTCCCAAGGAAGTAATTCAACATTCAGAATCACATGAAAAGCGTGTGTACTATGTTTGGCACCATCGCCATGTGGTAAAGTATTAAGTCAGAAGGCCTTGGTTATCTAAATCCTGCACATTCCAAAGATCTTCAGGACTGACTTACCCTAGGTAGGCTTCTGGGAGATTACCTCTGTGAACAGAGACATCTAAAATGGAGTCAGAAGGCCATTAGGGGGTCAGATTTATGCACATCTACACCCAGATGAGGCTTGAAATGTTGGACTTTTGTGCTTGACATAGAAGCATGTCCTGGAACTTGTTTCCATGCCAATGTCTACCTCACAGTCTCTCCACCCGAACCTGACCAATCCTTTTGAACTAGTCATCATGCCAAGTTAGATAGCCAATAGGAAAAGTTCCCTTTGTTAACAACTTGTGGTTTTTGCCTTTGTAAGCTCCGGTTTTCTCTGTCTTCCCTGGAGCATGTTTCAGGTCTTCTTTGAATCCGGGTCCCCCAGGTTCAAACCCTTGAAGGCCCCAAATAAACTTTTGATTTTATAACCTCCACTCTTTAATAGCCAACACCTCTAAACCCTTGGAATATCCTGTGTGATGAGAGTGTCATTGTATACCTGGGGTCTTGTGCCACACCAGATAGAATATGCAAACAATGAGATTTATCTTGAATACTTTTTGTTACCTGGGGCCCTGAGCCGCACTATACCAGTTTAATCTAAACAGGGTAGGTGGAGCAGCAGAGGGAATGGTTGCTGGGAAATGAGTATCTGAGGTCAGTCAGAAGGAACTCCATGTTTATTTGACTAACCCCTACCTAATAACACCCTGGGTAGCAAGGCTCCTATAAGCTTTTCTGTTTGGTAACACTTTTCATGTGTTGTCACACATTGTTGCTGGGAGAATTAAATGCTGTCTGTGTGACTCTACTGGGAGAAGAAAATCGGATGCCTGTGCCTCAGTTTCTCCTGGACACTGTCCTATGTACATTTTTCCTTTTCTAATTTTAACCTGTATCCTTTCACTGTAATGAACCACAATGATGAGTACAGCTTTTCTAAGTTGTTAGTCCTTCTAGTAAATCATCCAACCCAAGGGCACTCTTGGGAATTGGTCCCCTCACATACACACAAGCATGTTTTCTTATTTTTACACAATAGATAAAAGTCTTTTGTTAAGTTACATGTGCTCCCACTCTCCCCACTACCCCCCCCTCTGTATATGCTCATAAGATATTAAATTAATTTACCACCATAAGCAACCATTTTGACAAACTGTAAGAAAAGACAAGTGTGAAAATGAGAATTATTTATATTCAGACAAACGGCAGACAAGTCTATACAATAGCCCAAAGGCAAAATATCGGTGGCTCTAGGAGGGAAACAAATTAGCCTGGCATTTTTAATTAAAATTGGGCTGCTTCCTGTAATGCATAGATTTTCCTCCTACTTCTTTCACACCAAAGACAAGAGCCACATATTTTTAAGTATGTTTCTAGAATAAAAAATGCATGCATTAATTTTAAACATATATTAAAGTGCATTAGTTTACATTTATTGGGTTTTTCCTGACACCTATACTGTAATTGAATTTTCATAACTAAAATATCCACTCAGAAAAAAGAAAATTTGAAGTCATAAAGTTAAATTTTGAACCAAGTTGTGACTTGCTGGTATTTTTTATCACTTACAGCCTATTTTCATCATCGAAAGCTATTACAAAATGTCCTGGCCTATACCAAGGGACACAGAGAAAAGCTAATATAAAATCCCATGAGTGAGAAAAAGGAGCAAAAGCAATGTAATACCCTGAAATTCCTACCTCTCCTATATATCATGGGCCTAAGAATGTTCTGCCAGCCATGGTAAAGCGACACAAAAGCAATCTTACCCTTTGGTGCCTTTCTACCTCCTCTGTCGCAAGTTTTCCTAACTTCTTTCCAGACAGAGCTATACTCAGGATACTTTCCTGGCTTCTGATCGGGATGGCATCACAGGTACCTATTTTCTTTCCTGTTTTTCAAACATTGCTCAATTTACTTCTTGTATTTTCATAGTCCTATACTCTGCCATGTGTCTCTGGGTGGTAATGGGCTCATCAGATAGGGTCGCCAGATCCTGGCTCCCAAGCCAGGCAGTCTAACTTTACTATTCAGTTCAGCATTACACTCTATTTACTCTAGAGTAATTTTTCTGTAAATGGAGTGCACTGGAAGGAGATGAGAGAACTCTTCATCTGAAGCTCCAAACCTAGATAAAATCACGATAAAAGAGGATTGTTTTCCCATTCAAATAACTTTCTCATACCCTTAGGTGGAAAATACCTTGCTGAAACCAGGTCTTAACTTCAGCGCAAACAAGACAATTGGGTATCTTTCCTTCCCCTTAAGGATACTACCTAGTTTTTGTTTGGCCATCCTGGGGATCATATTCATCTCAAATTGGATTAGGAAATTTGATCTTCTGTCCAAGTGCCTTTTGCAAAACAGCAAAAGATACAACACATTTTTCCAATTTTATTCTATTAGAGATAGTCACCATTCCGCAGGCCGTGAACACTGAACACCCCATAAACCAAGACCAGCCGAGGAGCCATTATTTATTTTTGATGCTCTTCTGTCCTACTTTATGGGCAATTTCTATTCAAGTTTATATTAAAATCTCTCTGCCCTTTCATTCAACATTCAAGTAACAAATTAGTTGTTATATAACTACTATATGCCAGGCACTGTACAATTTGCAGAATTCCATTTCTCACCCAAACTCAGGTGTTTTTGGATAATGACAGTTTATGGTACATCCCTTCCTAGATAACAGATTTGTATTTTCATTGTGACCTTTAATACCCTATACCCAGGAAGTAATCCTAACGGTGAATTCATACATCATATAAGTGGATAGTGAGGAATATGTCTAGAGAGATATCTTTGATATATTTTCTAATACCCTTCAAATAATAATCTAGAAGTTGTCAACTAGTCTGCATAGTAGTAAAAAAAGCTAAACCCATGGTCACAATTTTGTTTCAAATCACCTCTTCAAATAACTATGCTTATACCCCCTCACCTTGAGACTGAAGTATTCTTTGAAAACACCCTACAAAGCATGACGTTTAAAGACCACAGATGATTCAGAACAATTTCTGAACATGTGTACCCTTCTTCTATTGTGATTTCATTAAGTCCAGGAGCTCTCTTTAGATTAAAAGTAGCCTCTCAGATGCCTCTTATAGGCCTCCAGATGAAGATTTCATATAGCAATCTTAGGATAAAGGAATGGAACTATAACTGATATTTATAATCCCGGCTTTGAAGGATGGATGAAATTAAATAAAAATTAGCATACTATAATTAAGAAGAAGGAAATTTGGGAGGAAATAAGCTGTTTTAGAAATATATCCCTATAAAATTAAGTATTTACATAAAAAAGGCCTGGGAGGATGTTTACCTGGATGATGCAATAATTATTTCTGGTGATAAGATTATGAGTAATTTTAGAAACATTTTGTTGACTATATTTTCTAATTTTCTACAATAATGTATTTTGTAACTATTAAGGTACTTTCAATAAAAAACAATTAAAGTCTGTATGAATAGTGAGGAGTACTTAAGGAAGTGGATTTTAGGGACATACACATTTTTAAATAATATTTTATTAAGTATTGTAAGCACAGTGCCTAACACGCAGAAAGTATATAATAAATTTTCATAGAATCAGAAATGTGTCTTCCTTTCTACACAAGAAATGATTAGCATTTCAACTGCCTTTAGTTTGCACAGCTTAAATGCCTATGTTTTTTATTAGTAAGCTTTGAAATGGAATGGTATTTTGGATATTGCTCTTCTTCCAAATTTATCCAATTTGTCAACTTTGGAAACTGAGTTGGACCATAATGGAAGAATCCTCTATTTGATTACATTAGCTTTGGTTTAGCAATATTGTTGGAGGCTTGATCCATGAACATTAGTCTAAATCATCCAAATCTGACCCTAAACTCTCAAACCTTCCCATAAAAACATTAAGGCTTGGAAGATTACTGAAATAATCTCTGTGAAACCACTAGAAATTCTCTAATGCATGCTCTTCTTTCAATTCAAGCATTACCATCAACACTCAATCACTAGAGAATAAAAGATTTTGATCTCAGCAACAGGGTGAGTTTTCTTTGCAGCCATGCATTTTGAAAATATATTCAGATGAAAGTGTGGCTTTGCAAAGCTGCTTAATTTGATATGAAGCTATAAAGATATTTCTTTTGGCCACATTCTCTAGCTAATATGCTGACAGAATTCATGAAAGCAATAATAATATTGTGTAGCATAAATCCAAAAGGGGAATGCAGTAGTGGTTGGAGTTTTAGTTACTGATGGTCATTCATTTTTGTTAAATAATCTTTTTTTAAGTTTGAAATGTAAAAATGAATTTTAAAAACAGTTCGATAGCTCCTATTGGTTAATTCAACAGCTTAAAACACTTTTTTCTTAAGGAAAATCAGATTCTAGTCAGAAATCTATCTTCGTTGATGACTGACACATTGAAGAGGGAATGTTGGGTGCTAGAAAAACAAATGACCTCTTCTCCATGAAAGTAAGCCAATCTTGAACTTCAACTATTGCCATTGCTGTGGTTAAGAAGCCCTTGAACAAATCTGTAGCATGGGCTTAGGGGGTAGAGAGACTCCCTGGAGGAAACCCATCCTATAAGAAGAGAGAGATGGATGAGAAAAGACAAAAAATTTGACCCTGCAACAAAATCTTGGTGATCTCAAGCAAGTAGTGAATCTGCATTTAGCATATGACTACCACTCAAATCTTCCTTTGGCCCAACCCCATGGAGACAAATCTGAATTCTGAGAAGAGAAAGGAGTGTGTGTAAAAGTTGTAAAATGTGCCCTGGCTGGTGTGGCTCAGTGGATTGAGGGCTGGCCTATGAGCCAAACGGTCACCGGTTCAATTCCCCCTTCAAGGTACATGCCTGGGTTGCAGGTCAGGTCCCCACTAGAGGGCGCGTGAGAGGCAACCACACACTGATGTTTCCCTCCCTTTCTCCCTTTCCTTCTCTCTAAAAATAAATAAAGTTGCAAAAGGTTGTTTCCACAAAAAGCTCTAACACTTTGAAATATAAGCGGATTGTTCTGGAATTCCTCTAACCATACAGGATAAAATGAAAGAAGGGTCTCTGCCACACCTGTGCCACCATCAGTGCTTTGAATTAGAGGGTGTGTACTCAAAGGAGCAGCGATAGCATCCAAGGAAAGAGGGGCAGCACCCAAGAGGAAACTGCTATTTCCCCTGAGGGATAATGGAAAAACAACGCTGTCTGCTAAGAGTCAGTAGAGTATAAGTACTAAGTACCACTCCACCACACACACACAGTAGACTACAGTGCCTAAACGAGTGACAGCGGCACCCCATGGGAAATTAGTGACAGGTAAAAGTCAGCACTGAAGGAAAAATGCCCAGTAGAAGAACAGAACATGAGCTATGTGGGTTCACAAATTGTATCTGGATACTCTAAGGAATAACAGGCAGGGGTAAGGAAGCACGAGATGGAGAGACAGTCTTTGCAAGATACTAGAGGTCATATATAAATAAGTAGTGGCAAGAGTCAGTGAAATTTGAGTTAGCACTCTTAAGGGTCCTTAGTTTTCTCACATGTAAAAGAAAGCTAATCGCACATCAAAGGATTGTTGTGAGAGTTAAATGGGCTAATACACATAAAGCATTTAGAAAGGTATCTAGCACATAAAAAGTACTGTGCAAATCTTTGTTGTAGATATAGTTGCTCTTATTATAAAATCATGCTTCAGTACATTTGTGATATACGTGTGTGTGTGTGTGTGTGTGTGTGTGTATAAAATCAAGAGCTGGACTTTAGTTTTAAGACATCTACAGTTTGTTCTCTTAGGTCCTACAAAACACAGATATCTAGGTATCAAGGGGCTTAATTATAATCAGCAACTCCAATTCATCTTTACAAATCCCAAAGAAATCTATATCTATATAAATATAAATAGAACAATGATAACAGGTTGATTTTTAAAAGATTTTATGTGTTAATTTTTAGAGACAGAGGGAGGGGGGAGAAAGAGAGGGAAAGAAATATCAATGTGCAAGAGAAACATCAATCGGTTGCCACTCATGCACCCCCAACCAAGGGCCTGGCCCTCAACTCAGGCATGTGCCCTGACCAAAATCTAACTAGTGGCCTTTCGGTTTGCAGGACAACACCCAACACACTGAGCCACACCAGTCAGGGCATGTTGATTATATTTTTTAAAATTCCATTATTGGGTAATCACTTGCATGTTAGAACTATTGTCCCTTATAATCAAATAAATGTCACCACAGGTGTCATAATTTTCTCTAACACTCAATGTGTATGGGTTGCAAAGTTAGCTCTTTACCAGCTATTCACATATTCTTTACCACTACGCTTACAATTTGGGTAACCGCCATCAGGTATACATTGGTGCCTGGTTTATGTTGAGTTGACAAAGTAACTAATCTCACCTAAGTGTTGAAAATTGATTCAAAGATCATTCAGTATATGTATTTTATGTACATATATATTTTCAGTATATGTATCATCCTTTTTTCTTCAAAAACATGACTTTACTAACATAAAAAGATACACACGCATGCACAGAAAAGCAAGGTTAAATTTTAGAGCAAGACAAAGAAATAAAAATTTTGGTTCATGAACTCTCAATTGCTATCCATCATTTCTGACTTCCTATGAGAGAGAAGTGAAAAACAATTCTCAGAATACCGTGAATCTCTTTCTTGGAATCAAAAGGTTTCTGGAGCTCAGGAGTGTACATCAGGTTTACTGCAGTAATGTGGAACTATAAGACAAGACTCATAAGGAATCTTATTCAGTCTAGAATTTTCTTACCTGCAAGGTTAACTTTTAGCTTCCCATTAGAATATCTTAAAAAAGAGACTGCAGCTGTTTTCACCAATGCCCTAAATTTTCAATCTGTTTTTCCTTTCCTTTATGGCAAACAGAAGAGAGCAACAGAGAGAGATGGGTTTGTCAGGTTCCAGTCTAATGGCTACCACCATGTTTCCATTTGGTACAAATAGATATATAAAGTTTCCATTCACTGAAGTAGGTAACACTGGACAACCACTAAGGGTCCAGGCAAATTATCTAAGTTGGTCTTTTGTCTTTCAGCACTCCTCAGCACCAAATACCCAGAAAATTCATGCAGTCATCTGCTACCCCAAGCGAAGACTCCTCTCTACACTACCATTCTAGACTATTCCTGATCCTTTTTTTTTTTTTTTACTAATCACCACCATGGCAAGTAGAACCTCCCAATTCTGTGTCATTTCATCAGGAAGGTTCATGGTTTATTTCAGAAATAAATCCCAACTAAGGTATTAATGGAGGCCAAATTGCTTTGGAAGTTCTTCTATCCATCTAATCACATTGTGCTATAATATATACTTCCAAAGAATAAAGTACCAATGAGAATTTAGGATCCTGTGGCAAGGTCAGAGAGGGATACGTTTTTGTGCAGGTGGACATTTTCGTGCTCCAAAAATTATAAAATCAAGTTTCGTCTCAACTTAATATAACATCACCCCGGCTGGTGTAGCTCAGTGGATTGAGCATCAGCCTGCGAACCAAAGTGTCACCGATTCGATTCCCCAGTCAGGGCACATGCCTGGGTCGTGGGCCAGGTCCCCAGTGGGGGGTGCATGAGAGGCAACCACACATTGATGTTTCTCTCCCTCTCTTTCTCCCTCCCTTCCCCTCTGTCAAAAAGTAAAACAAATAAAATCTTTAAAAAATAAAACATAAAAAAAAGAAAATACAGACATCTTCCTGCATGAAACTTTTTCCAGTTGTCATCAGGTAGAAATAACAACTCCCTATCTTGAACTCACAAAGAATAATCTTTTAATATTTTTTACAGGGAACTTGGATTTTCAGAGTTGTATCCAATTTACCTGTGTATATATATTTCCCCATACTGGAAACTGACTCAACTCATGCAACTTTTTCTTCCCTCTTTCTTTCCTTCTCTTCTTTTACCCTCTCTCTCTCTCTCACACACACACACACTCCTCCTGCGCAGTGCTTTGAAAATAGTGCATGCTCAGTCAATGGCCATGGAATAAATTAATAGGTTTTCAAAGACAGATTTTAAATTTTTATTTGCACATGAATGAAGGCATTCTATTCTGGTCTATGGTTAAAAGACAACACAAGCAATCAATATGTCTCTTTTGATTGTAAGCACAGAACCAGCTTGTTCCATCTAGCCTTGTCTTATTCCTAACAAGATAATAAGTTGTTTCTTAGAGATAACAAAGCAAGGCCACAGGTCATGTCATCAGATGGTAGGATATGTGCACTATAGAGAGAATTCACCCAAGAATAACCTTTCAACATCACCAGGTTAAAATCCACCAGTGACTGACTACATACTAAACCCCCCTAAATTCAAACATACAAGGCATGAAAAGCTGTGATCCTCTAGCACCTACATGCTTAGCTCTCATTATGCTGAAATAATGTAATTCTATAGAATATGCATAACCTCCTCCTGCTTCTTCCTTTAAATGTAACCCCAAAACCCTCAGTGACAGAGACAGATTTGAGCTTTGCCTCCTACCTCCTTTTTCAGTCCATTTGCAATAAAAAGTATTTTCCTTTCTCAAAATCTAGTGCCATAATGTTGGTTTCTGTGTACATTGGGCAGTGGGCCCTTGCTCAGTAACTTGATCACAGCCATAACATGCATCTTGCAAAGCATTGTCTAAACCACATTTGCTTTTATTTTTTTTCTTTGGCAAATTGAAGAAACTACCTTATATGGTTTAAAGTTATTGACATTTCATCCATTGCCAAGGTCAATAGTTAAGGTTTCTTCTTAGGATACCATAACACAAAAGACAAATATAAATCCAGTTTAGTAACAGAATCTTATTCATTTAGATCGCAGTAATATGAAATTTGCAATCATTTGAAAAATAGTTTGGTATGCAAAATTATGATGTTGAAAAAATTTCAAGGAACATATTTATACTTTTAAACAACAATTTCAAGCATTTTAGAAGCAGTCCACTGTTTGCCAATAACAGGTATGAGAATTATAGGATCATCTACTCACTAATGCAACTCCTCTAAGAAATCCTATTAAACTATAGTGTTTAATAGTTCTAATTCTTACTATATTTTAATTGTTTTAGTCTTTCTCCCTCCACAAGAAATCAAGTTTGGTGATGGTAGAATTTTGTCTGTTCTGTTCATTGCAATATTCCCAGTACTTAGAACAGTGCCAGGCATGTAGATGTTGAATAAATAGTTGCTACGTACGTGAAAGCATGAATAATATCATTAAGTGTACTTGAAAGTGATAGAATATCAGAGTTTTAAAAATACTCTACTATTCAGATGTTTAAACTAATGCAATAGTCCTCAAGGTGTTCTAATCAGTGCCATTTATTATCTTTACCTCTGAAGTTTTTCCATTTTGCAAAACATCAATACAGATTGGTAGAGAAACTTTTTGTCTTCTACAAAGCTACATGGGTAGAATCACTTTCAGAATTACAATATAAATTAGACACAAAGAGAGAATTTAGCTCCTTTGGTTTGACTGCTCTGCTTTTAGCTATTTCAACCAGCTCATTGACCAAAATAATAAACATTTAACCTACAAAGTAAATATACCATAGCATGCCATATATTAGGGAAGATGTTTTATGCAATGCAAATTTCTTATAAGACTGATTGCACATGAAGCCTTAAACAATATCTTCTTCCCCTCTCTGCCATCTTCCCTCCTATACCACCTATTACCTATACCAAGCAATTCTGAAAATTAGTTGTTCAGTTTTCAAGTACTTCCCCCTAGCAAACAGCCTGAGGAACTTGTTTAAAGTACATATGTTTTAAAAGAAGAAAACAATTATACCTAATCACTTCTTCAAACATAGAGGTTTCAATGTTGAAAGCACGTGTTCAATCTCTACCAGCTCGTAAACTTTAATGTCCTTATTGTCATTTATTTATTGTGTTCTTTGATCATTTCTGACACCACTGATATCAA
This sequence comes from Mormoops blainvillei, assembly GCA_004026545.1. NCBI lineage: Eukaryota > Metazoa > Chordata > Mammalia > Chiroptera > Mormoopidae > Mormoops > Mormoops blainvillei. The sequence continues at coordinate 10,267 of PVJD01014159.1, read as the reverse complement.
CTTTACCTGTATTAATGCCATTTTATGACTTGTAAGTAAAATAGCAGAAGCAGAAGTAAACAGCCAGTAAGTTGAATGTTGTGGTTTTCACAAATGCAGCTGCTCTTACTACTGGTTTCTGCCTTTCCTGACTCCTCCATCCCATCCTAGCTCAGGGTACTTGTAAAAGCCTTGGAAAAAATAATCTGAAAATACTTCGAGTGTTTCTCTAAGGGCCTTCAAGGAATCAGATGTTTATTATTCCCAAACCCTTCCATAAATTCACCCCCTACATCCGAGCATATTGACTACAAAGACCATTCAAAAATATTAAGTATGCTGAGAACATTTGAGGCTATAAAACACATTTAAAACAGAATCAGATAAAGTCCCTTACACACCTTCTAGACCGGTAACATTCATCATACAAAATATATACTTTCCCTTCAACCAGCCTAAAAAAAATTACACAGCAGTTCAGTCTGTGAAATACAAGTGAAGTGGTTCTCATTGAAGCTAGTGTGGAAGACCAGGAAACCCATAAGTTTGATAGCTTGTGAGGCCAGGCCTCAGCCAGCAAGAAAAGGGCCAAAAGGGAAGGCAGTAAAGGGCCAAGGAATCAGCAAAAACTTAGGGAAATTAGGGTTAAGATTTAGGCATGGATAGGTTCTGGTAAGAGGAATGCACAATGAACAGCAAGAGAGGAGATATAGATCCAGAGCCAGACTGTGAATCTAGAGCTGCCAGCTGTCTTCCTATACTGTTACTTCCCAGGCCACATACTCAGACCAACCTCGTTAAGCACAACGGTAACTACTTTGCTACAAATATAGCTACATACTCAGAAATGTGGTTTACCAACAAAGATTAGGTGGCTCTGTGGTGAAAATGCCCAGCAGTATGCTAGATGCTTAAATTAACATGCCCCCAGGAGACTGACAATCTGCCTTCCTTCTTCAAAACTGGTATTAAAGGGCTATCAGTAAACTGACGTGAGTGCTGGGTTGTCATTCCAGGTGCAGGAATGGATTTACATACATTCACTTTGTCCAACTGAGTCCAACAAATGGCTTTTCCTCAAAAGGATGTCCAAGATAAGAATACGGTCTGAGACCCTGGAACAGACTCAAACTGCCTAGTCCCCAGTGAGAGCTGAGCTGCAATTATGGCCCTCATAGGCTTTTTGTATTCAATAAAAGAAGATTTTTTCCAATCAACTGAGATAAGTAGCTACAGATTATGCTGTGACTAGGACTGCGTCTCCTTACATTTGGCAGCCTGAGCCACAGTGAAGAGGATGCCAAAGAACAGCCATAACAGCAATAAAAATGGTTTTCACATCCTTGGAGAATGATTTTTTAAGTCAATTAAAGGACAAGGGGAAAGAAACAGTATGTATGAGAGTAATTGTGAGTGTATGTGTGAGCGAGAGAGAGATAGAGAGAAAGGGAGGGCTGATGGGAGGAAGTAGGGAGGGAGAGATATAGATGATAGATAGATAGATGATAGATCGATCTTGCACAAATTATGATCTGTCTCTTAAAACATGAGAAAAGACATTTTTTGCCCCTGGCTTGTTGTAGAACTTAAACAGGTCTTTTCCTTGCTGGGATTGAACTACCCCAAATGTCAAATGATGGCTTCCATCTGAATTGCCTGTGAGGTCTCTTGTAGCTCTCATAGTCTGAGACTCTATAACTCGCTTTTATAACTAGAATTTCAGCTGTAAATGCAAAGACCACACAGAGACTGCAAAAGTCTTCTTTTCTTTGTATCTTTTCTTCATCTTCTAATTATATCTTCCTTTTCCATTTATCATAACAGTAATTTACGTATCCTCCCACCAGGCAATCTCTGCCTTGTTTCCTGGCAAAAAAAAATAATAATTTCTTTTATTCTAAATTAAGGGCTACAGAAAGCTCTGGATCCATTCTGCAAACCTCTTACTTGTGAGGCTCTTTCTAGGGAGAATGGGGAATTGCTGTCTAATGGAATGAAGGACACCATCCAAAATAAATGCTGGTTATCCTCACAGCAGCCCCAGGACCCTTGGATAAGGGGTAAGATGAAACCGTATTGTCACAGAAGAGAACAGACACGTAGGATAAAAAACTGAAACTCACAGACACAAACAGCAGTATGGTGGTTACCAGAGGCAAGCAGGTGAGGGGTAAAGGGTACCAAATATATGGTGATGAAAGATTATTTGATTTTGGGTGGTGGGCACACAGTGCAATATACAGATCATGCATCATAGAATTGTACACTTGAAATCTATATGATCTTATTAACAAATGTCAACCCAATAAATTTAATTTAAAAAGAAAAAAAATGATGGCGGGGTAACTAGAAGAGAGGAGATAGTGCTATGGCCTAATCCCTCCTTGTATCTAGATCCCAGGACTTCACAGTCATTCCTGAGCAGCGATATACCAAAAGTGAGGATGCAATGAAAGAAGTCTGCCCAGCTGAGAAGAATATATTATCACTGATGTTGTTTAGAATTTTTAGTATATGATGATAAAATGCTAATCAACTTTTAGTTTCATTATTGTTTCTAAATTCTTTATAGATAATGCCCATGGAAAATTGGCATGAGGAAATGAAATGTAAAGGAAACATCTATATATTGACAAGAACTGGGTTCTAATAATAGTAAGAGTCACTAAGCATCTGGTAGACTAAATAATGGCCTTACAAAGATATCCAGGTTCTAATTCATGGAACCTGTGAATATTAGCTTATATGACAAAAGAGACTCTGCCGATGTGACTAAGTTAAGGATCTTGAGGTGAGGAGATTACCCTGAATTATCCTAGTGGGCCCTAAATGCCATCACAAATATCCTTATAAAGATGCAGAGAGAGTTAGTACGACAGAGAAGAGGAGAAGGCAATGTGTCTACTAAAGCAGAGATTGTAGTCATGTGGCTACAAGCCAAGGAATGCTGACAGTGACCAGAAGCTGGACTAGGTAAGGAATGCATTCTTCCCTAGAGCTTCCATAAGGAACCAACCATGCTGACACTTTGATTTTAGTACCATGAATCTCATTCCAGACTTCGGACTTCTGTAACTGTCAGATAATAATTTTCTGTTGGTTAAACCACTAATTTTACAGGTAATTTGTTATAACAGCAATAGGAAATTAACACAGCATTGGCTGTATACCAGAAATTGCATTAGATACTTAACACAGATCATCTCATTTTATCTCCACATCAGCCCTGTGAAATATTATTATACTCATTTCACATATCAGAAAAGTGAGGCTCTAAAAGATCACTCTACCAATAAGTGGCAGAGTCTGAACTGGAACTCAAGTATGCTTAATTTCAGAATCTGGTTTTTTTTTTCTTACTACAACATGTAGTAAAAATAACCATAATCGTGAGTACTTACACTCAACTGAAGCCTGTGCTAAGAACCTAATATGTATAATTTCTCTTAATCCATTCATCTTTAAACACTGAGGTTCAAGTTAAAAAAAAACATTTATTAGCTGAGTGACAATGGGAAAACTACTTATTCTTTGTGACTCAGATTCTTATCTTTAAATGGAGATGAAAATAATATTACCTGCCTTACAGGTGTGTTGTGAAGGAGAAATAATTTAATAATTATAAAGAGCTTATAAACAGTGTTTGTACCATAGTGCCAAACTGTAAAAGTAGCTGTTATGATACATTCCCTCAGGAATGCAGTCCTGCCTATCTGCTAACTGGTGATCTTGAGCTAGTTCCTAAATTCAAGGCCTCTCTAAGCCTCAGTTTCCCCAAGTGTGAAATGAGGGCTTTGGAGAATAATGAGCTCTGCCCTTCTATGATTGCATGAAAACTCTAGTAATGGCTCAGAGTTTCAGGGGGTTATATAGCTGCTGTGCTTCCCAAAAACTAAAACTACTTTTTGTGTCCATACACAGTGAGTTTGACTAACACAGATTAATGAGCACTCGAGGCAACCAAATCATTCCATGCCACATAGCAGTTTATCTTTGCAAAGTCCTTTTAATGAGATGCTTTGCTTCCTAAAATGAGGCAGATCATTAAACTGGCTTTTGAAAAATGTAAAGGCTCTGGTATCTCAAAGCAATGAGCACTGTGACACCCAACATTATTTTTAGCAATATGTGACCTTTTGTCATTTCTTTTCTTTCTTCTTATAACTACTGCGAGATGGGCCTAATGTGTGTGGATGCCAGGTACCTCATTTAGCATGACAGAAAATTGGTAGGAAAGGAGTAAAAGCTCATGCTAAAATAACTCATGTGTGAAGCCAAGTTTCTCTGGTGGAGTCATGTCCTATGGCAGCAAGAGAAATCACAGTCCCCGACCTGTGCAGGCACTGCTGGGTACCAGAGGAATGAGGAGTGTAGGAGGACAAGCAAAAACAAAAGAGGAAAAGTCCCAGAGCGGTGATCTTGGAGGGGAAAACAAGCTGCTTCTACTCTCACCATGGCTGAGCCTGGTCCTGCTGGTATTTACCTTTTACCCAAGGAGAACTTCAGATACCAACAGCTAACTAGCCAGCAATGATTGGCTTCAACCTTCCTTTTTGGCAGACTTTCTCAAATTGTTTTTACACTGTGTTATCTTATAACTAAGTATTATGCACTAAATGTTTGTGCCCCTCCAAAAAAATTCATACGTTGAAATCCTAACCCTCCAAGCAATGGTATTAGAAGGTGGGTTTTTAGAAGGTGAGTAGTTCATGAGAGCAGGACTCTCATGAATGGAACAAGTGCCCTTGTAAAAGGCCCCACAGAGCTCTTTACCCCTGCCACTATATGAGGACGCAGCAAGACTACTGCATGCAAGCCAGGGAGCAGGCCTTCACCAAGAATGAGACCATGCTGGTACCCTGATCTTGGACTTGCAGCCTCCAGAACTGTGAGAAATAAATTTCTGTTCTCATAAGCCACCCTTTCTGTGGTTTTCTGTAATAGCAGCCTGAACTGACTCAGACACTAGGTTAATAGTTTCTAAATATTTTCAGAAAATACCATCAAACATTTTCTCAGACCTCCACATGACAGTAGCTATCGTCCACTACTGACAGCTGAGAAAACATGGTGACGACAGTAACTGAATTCAAGGATATATACACTGGAAAAATGCTACATACATGTGCAAGTGATGTACTTAATCAGTTTCCTGTAAGTATTTTGTGAAGTTCTTAAAATAATGTTATGCCCCCACAGTCCTGAGACTGTTGTCAAGTGGGCATTTTGTCTGTGTTTTCCTCCTACTTCCTTGTCCTGATATGGCCACCAAGCCTCCTCCTCAAAGATGGTTGCTATGAGACTGGAATTCAATTCTCTGACCAATCAGGTCCACTATTACTTTGTTGTTTGTTTATCAAGTTTCTCTCCTTTGAAGTACACTCGTATGCACAACCTGGGACAAAATCTCCCTGTAAAACACCAAGTCATCCTTCCAACTCTGCACAAACTATAGTATTTCAGTTCTCTGAACTCTTCCCTGAACCCCAATTTTTATGTCCCCGTATTCCCCATTCCATAGCCAACTTATCTGTTGAGAATAAGGGAAGTGTATCAAGGTGGCCTCCCTGAAGAGATAACTTTTCAACAGGGTCTAGAGAGATGAGCATGAGTTTCACAGGCAAGGGTTAGGGGGACAGCATTCCAAAATGAGGCAAAACTATATAAAGTGTCGAGCAGTGGTTATCAGAATAGGAGCAGGTACTGAGCATGGAGATTTCTGGAACCCCACCTCCAGAGATTCTGACTCAATATATCTGGGGTAGAGCCCCAAAATCTGCATGTTCAACAAATGCCCCATGCAGTTCTGATAGCGATGGTTTACAGGTCACACTAAAAAAACACCGATCTAAAAACAGGCTTAGTGTATAACGTAAAATGTGTTCACCTGTAAAACTGTGTAGGAAAATCCTGTTGAGGGCCTAGGGTGATATTTGGGCTCATCTGAAGAAATTGGCCCTTGTATACACTGAGATCTAATCTTGATCTCCTGATATTACTGAGTAATGGCATGCTAAACAAATCCTGCCTAAAAAGGAGCTAGTTCTTTCCATTATCTGTCTTTCTAACTCCTTAAAAGCCAAAAATTTTAAGTGTATAATGTGCATTATTTTATTGTCCTGCAAATCACAAGAAGATACTTTTTTGTATACTTAAACACCCTTATATCAAAATGTTATGACACTTCAACTTTTAAGACGACACTTCATGGTGTTTTGGCACCGGCATAAAGGAAGTTTTTGCACATGAAGCAAAATATACTTACAAATGGGAGAGGGAGAAGTGGTGTGAAAGGAGTGTATTTGCACATGTGAACTAGTGTATAAACCTGATGGTTAACTCATTATGTTAAGATACGAAATTGATGAGGCCAAGGTTGTGACTTTAATCCACATATGAACTAGATAGCTATCCTCCAACACTTAACAAGCTCTGTCAATCCCAACTCACCCACCAATGAGCAAATATAACTGGCCTGGGCATAAGAGTGCACGTAGCTGTGTGCAAGATATCCCAACTGTGTATAAATAATGTAAAGATGTAGATCATATGTTTTAATAAGAATGGGTTAAGAGAACTACCATGTTTTAATATTGTAAAATCATATCCTTTACCTAAGATAATTCAAATGTAATAGTTTCATGTGCACCATTTGTACCTTTAGATAAGTATGTTAAAGCATCTTTCTGAAAATCAAGCTAAGGGGAAATAAAAGGTATGGTTAATGATGATTCGTAAATGGATGTAAAATGGAGGAAAATAATCAAAGTAGTTTTAAAATGCAATAGTTGGATATATAATTATATTTGTCAATCATATATCAATAAAAGCAAATGCAACAATTTTGGTGGGATTACTGTCTAAAAATCAATATTAAAATAAAATAAAATAAAAATGAAAAGAAATACAATTTTAACATGATTCATTGGACTTCTGGATCCTTCTCTCATTTCCACTAAAGAGCATATGAGAAATTTAAAATCCCATTAAGAAAAAACTCTAAGTAGCTGTCTTATGCTTGAGTAGCCACTGTTATAAAACTAAAGCAGGCTTAGGCCCAAGGCATGCTGGAACCTTGCAAGAAGATCCCTTTGTGAATTAGAAAGATGATGGGACTAGTCTGGAAAGAGATTAGGAAATTGGTTCCAAAAGATAGCTTGGGAGAGGGCAGCTCAGTCTACTAAAGAGCATGTTGGTTTCTGTTCTAAGCCTGAGAACATGCAGTGCTGGTCTCCTATCCAGTAGGGTCAGTGACTAAGTCAGTAAGAAATCCAAGAAGTAATCAAACACTTAAAAGACAGACAGTTGGCAGTTAGGTTCTAAATCATTCTTCCACATATATCAGGTCCCCAAACCAGCAGCTAACCAAAAGGGAACAGTATCTAACCCCCTAAGCAGGTACGGGCAAAATTTTTTAGGGCATTAGAGCCCTAGTTAACTGCATCAATATTCCTGGGAGGATCCTATCCTAGATGGCCCTGGGTAAAGATGACGATAAGATGGGAATCTAGGCTGGACCTCTGAAGCAACTGTCTCCAGATGAGTTAATAAAATAATTGACATAGTATGGTGCTTGACACAGAATAAACCCCTAATAAGTGTTAGTTATTATTAAAATAACTACTGAAAAATCTTTAATGCAACTGCTTGGTTACCCTTATCTCCACTAGGGCAATTCTGAAGCCCATTTTTTCCCTCAGTCCTTATTCTTCTCTTACTGTGACTTAAAAGACCATGTAGGAGTCTAAAGTTCACAAGTATACCAGGTCTGGATATAAGACTATGACAACTTCAAATGGTCAGACTGAGGCTGACAAATGCAGTACTGCACAGCAATTAAGACTATGGGCTCTGAGATCAAACCATCTGCATTAAAATCCCAGCTGGTCCATACTGTATAACCTTCAGCAAGCTGTTTAATTTCTCTGTGCCTCTATTTGACCCTCTACAAAATAGGCATTATAAAAATATGAATTATAGTGAAGTCCTGGCCAGGTAGTTCAGTTGGTTAGAGCATCATCCCAATATGCCAAGGCTGCAGATTAAATTTCCAGTCAGGGCACGTATAAGAATCAATCAACGAATGCAATAAATCGATATATATCGTATATGTTAGGTGTTGAGCATGGTACTTAACACAGTAAGCACTCACTAAATGTTCACAATTGTGATTACTATTTTCTCTTTCAGGTCTAGCTCAGGAAGCATGACTAAATCTATAGTTTTGGATGTCTGTCAGCTCAGCTGGGAAGAGGTGAAGAAAGGGACAACAAAGGAAACAAGAAAGAGCTAATGAGTTGAGATGGTAGTGGCTGACAGTGACTTAGGGTAGCCTCTATAGTTGGATACATTTAAACTTTAATAGGGGCCTTAGGTCTCTTAACTTGAAGCAGTGATTTCAATGCTGGTTTCAAATGCTGTACTTTGGCATATGTAAGGGGTGAGATTTGATGGTAATCAAGGACTTTTAATTCCAGCCCCTTTACTTCACAGCATGTAGGTAGCCACTTACTCCACCTGGGCACGGACCAAAGAGTGCTCTGGACCAAAGAGTGCTCTGAGCCAAAGGCCAATGGAGTCAGGCCACGGAGGCTGCCTATGGATCTCCTCACTTTGTAAAAGCATCCAAAGCTGGTATAGTTAAGGAAAAATTTTTTGCATTTATGCTACCAATTTTTCCATTGGAGTGCTTTATTTAACCCTAGCCCCATACCCAGCAAAAAAGGCAGAAATTACATTTGGTTTTAATGAAAATGAAACTAATGAGTATAACTAAGGTGATTAACTAAAATGAATCACCAGTTTAGGGAAGAGTGCTGGCCAAGCAGGGGAACTGCTCACTTCTAGGTGTGGGCTCCAAATTGCAGCCACCAGCACCATTAGAGAGGAAGTGATAGAGGAGGGGAAATCACACTACAAATATCCAGCACTTCTGTTATGCCTAAATAGCCCCCTTTTCCTCTACTATGCCCTCTTGAGCCCTGCCCTTTTCACTCTCTGGGTGACATCCACAAAGAGTATAATATTTACATTAGGGGAGGCAGGAGAGCACATAAGAACCTGGGTTTTGCAGTCAGACAAATCTGGATATGAACCTACTACTAACTATGTGGCTTGAACAAGTTGTTTAACCTCAGTGAGCTTCAGTTTCCTCATCTGGAAATGGTGTTAAATTGGTAACTATCCCGCAGGGATAAAGATTTAGTGAGATCATTATTTCATTCAACAAATATTTGTGGAATGTCTAGTTTATGGCTGGCTGAGACTGTGCTAGGTGCTACAGACACATCAAATAAACAGATAGACATGGTCTCCATCCTCATGGAACTTACAGTCACAAGCAGGAGATAACTGTGTCCCCTCTATGCTATAAATTGACTTTCTGCTTAGAGCAGGGCAGTAGCAGTTAGTGGTTGGATGTGTTTTAACAACTAGGAACTAGGCCTTTTACCTACCTTTAACCCAAATAATGCTACCTGCCTAAGACTATACGGGGTGAGTCAAAAATAAGTTTACAGTGGTGAGTATGTGAAACAGAGTTTATTCTTGTATTATTATTTATTAACTGTTGCATTGTTTCCATATGAGCAACTGTAAACCTATTTTGCCTCACCCTGTATTCTGAAAAATTGCTCTCTCCACAGGATACCTCACTGTTGTGTGCAGCCCGCCTACTAGAACATCCTTCTTCTTTTTATTCGTTTATTCAGCATTATATATTGATGGGAATGGAAAAAGTCAAGGGGGACTTAAACAGTGATGGAGATGGAGAGTGGATGGAGAAAAAAGTGGAGAAAAAAGGTAGGAGTAATGTTGGGTCTTTAAGGACACATTAGTTATATATTTTATATCAAGTATAACTGGAAACCTTGAGAGTTTTGAGTAATACAAAAAGATCATTTTGTGCTTCCAAAAGATCCTCTTTTCACCAAATTTTATATGAAAACTTTCAAACTTACAGAAACTTTAAAAGAATTTTCCAGTGAACACGCACATGCCCACCACTAAGGGTTCATAATTTATATGTATTAGACTTCCTCTGTCACATATTATCCATCTAGTCATCCTTCTACGCAGCCAGTTCATCTTATTTTCACATGCCTTTCACAGTTGCAGTAATCAATACATTTTGTCATAGACAGTTCACCATGCATATCATTAATTGGAATTTGATGTTCATTTATGTTTTTTCCTTCCCCCAAATTATCACTTTTTTTAACTTTTTTATTGCTGTTCAAGTACAATTTTATCCATTTTACCCCACCACACCCCCCACCCTCGACCCCAC
>PVJD01014158.1:0-30380 GCA_004026545.1 Mormoops blainvillei | reverse complement strand
CCCTCCTTCCCTCCTTCCCTCCTTCTTTCCTTCATCCTCCTTCCCTCAATCCCCATACTCAAGAAAAATGGCACACAGTGAAGATTAAGCATAAGACCAGGCATTGCACTTTGCAGAGCTCTTTATTGGCTCATTCTCATACCGCATCAAATTCACTCATGAATTTCAATTTTCACGCATGCTCCTTGTTCCGGTTCTCCCATTTCCTGGGCTCCTTCAGTCCATTTTGCAGCTTCTCGGGAAAGGTGTTGAATGCTTTCCTTGGGATCAGCCATTTTGACCAAGTCCTCTGGCATTTCCTTGTCGACCTGGTTGGCATTCTCCTGAGAGGCTTCTGAGTTTTGGATGGAGTTTGATGATTCTTTGAGTAAGCGCATCTGTACTTCAGCACAAGCCATCATCACTCTGTGAAATAAAAGTCCGGGGAGCTCACCATTTTGTTCTTCTTTGAGAAAGTCCTCAAGCAAAGGGTAGAACCTGTTGACGTTTTCACAAAGTACAGCCAAACACAGAGTTTGTAACTTCGGAGGCCTGGCTCTCTCCGGAGGTGACACAGAGGCTTCGCAGGCTTGGGTCTGTCTAATCTCCTGCGTGAATTCACGAGATTCTTCCAGCTGGGCAGCAAATCTTCGGGCTACCTGTATCTTCCTCCTTAAAAGGTATCTTCGTAACATAAAAGCAAGTAGAACGACAACACACGCCACGATATTACAGACAAACTTCCATTGATTCTCACTCGCGTATTTGACCACGGCGTCCAGAGTAGTGTTCACCTGCCACACGATCGGATGGAAAGTCATTTTTATGACAAACAGCAGGGTATCAATGGCCCCAAAGGGCACCGCAGCTCACCCTGCCTGCCAGTACTGACCACACGGAATCTTGCAGAATGTCCAGCTTGTAGACACACGCTGCCTGGCAACAGGGGCGGAATACTAGTAAGAATGGAGGGAGGGGTCGGCTAGGTTCTGTGAAACAGTACTGTCTAATTTTGCTCTGTTCACTGCCCACAGAGAAAATGACATGATTGTACAGTGCGTTTAGAGGGCTGGGGAGGGTTGGTTGAAGCCAGGGGAGGCCAGCCAAGGGGCTCTGGCCCCACTAGGCTCCAGCCGGCCTCACGTCCGCCTGAGGAAAAGTCAGTCCCATGCCTAAATGCCTTTGCTCACCAGTGTGCCAGGGCCTAAGGGCGAGGCCCACTGCAGCTGGAGGCTTAGGTGCCCCCATCCCCGGGTGAGACTCAACCTCCTATTTAACCTTTCCTTCTCCCAATTGGAAGCCCAATGCTATTTACCAAAACCCCAAGGATGCTTTTCCTCTCTCCTTTGTCTTTGCTTCGTCCTGGCAGGCAGAGACCAAGCAGTGAAGAGTCTCCCCAAGGGTAGTGACGAAGAGGCCTGGTGTCAGCGAGTGAGGAGGCCTCGCCCCACGTGTCTGGGTTCCTCGTCCCCCCGTGCCTAGGACGGGCTGGCGTGGTGGTTCTGTGGCCACGGATGGAGCCTGGCACGTACAGAAGTTCCAAAGCAGGACAGGCCTGGCGTGCTGATAAAACAGTCGGATAGGCAGCCGAACCGGGCAGAGATTACTAATGTATCCATGTGAGCAATTGCAGCCAGCCCATGGGTTTGCTCTTGGAGATGAGAACAACCCCCGAGACGTAAACAGCTCACTGACCTGGGCATGTCCTCCAAGCTAGTGACTTGGGCATCTACCAGACACCTGATCAGATCTGCGTTCCGTACAAACTTGTTATATTTTCGGTGAAGGTTCAGACAGTGTCTTTGGTAATCCAGTGTTTAAGACAGTGCCTGGGAAATGGTAGGCACCAAATATCTTTGGAATGACAAAACAGATCGTCTGAGGGATGCCCTGTTAAAGAGATGATGATGACAATAGTTGCACTAACATTTAGGGAGTGCATACCTGTGCCATGCGTTGAGCTAAACGTCTGTGTGCATTATATCATTTAATTCTTCCAGCTCAAGTATGAGCTAGGTTCTAGTATTGGCTCCATTTAACAGTTGAGGAAAGAGAGGCGTGGAGACTTTATTTTTTCACACTTTACTTTCAGCTTTATTTTGTATTGATTTTAAGTGTACAGCTCAGTGGTTAGACAGTGGTATACTTTACATAGTGTTTCCCTTAGTACATCTTGTACCCAGTAGGCACCATTCATAGTTATTACAATATTATTAACTATATCCCCTATGCTGCACTTTACATCCGTGTGACTGCTTTGTAACTGCCAATCTGTACTTCTCAGTCCCTTCAGCTTTCAGCCATTCCCCCAAGCACCGTCTCCTCTCACAACAATCGGTCTGCTTTGTGTGTCTATGTTTGTTTCAGTTTTGTTTGTTCATTTATTTTGTTCTTTAGATTGCACATACAAGTGAAACCACGTGATATTTGTCTTCCTCTGACTGACTTATTTCATTCAGCATAATACCCTCTAGGTCATTCTACGCAGTTGGAAATGGTAAGATATTCTTTTTTATGGTCATCAGAAGTCCCAAAGCACCCTGACATCTGCCTCTTCCTGTCTGTGCCTGCCACGACATGTTATCTTCGGTCACTTACAGAACCTTTGGTGGTGTGTGAGTTGCATGAGGTAGGTGGTTAGTGAGTCACCAAGTAGGGGCCAGTGAATAAGGTTCACCAGTTTGATGCTGATTCAATCTCTTTGGCATTGTTGGGCCTGAGGCCACTCTGTAGAAGTCCTAGGGTGCCCACAGACCTTTGTGGTAGGATGGGTTTTGAGGACTTATCGGGGCGAGGCCAGCAGAGTTTATCAGGCCTAAAGACACCAAGATTTGGCTGTGTGAAGGGAGAGCTCTGAACTAGTTGGACATGCGAGGGAAAAATGGTCCCTATCTTAGAGACACAGAGCTCAGTCTTTCCTGGATTCTGCCCAGACCTTCTAGAAAGCCTGAGTTCGGCAAGGTGGGGCTGCTGGAAGTCAGGAGTGTGGTGCTGGCGGATCACCTGTGAGGGAGTGGTGCCAGTCCTGCTTGAGGGGAATGGCGCCCACCCCAGAGCCACACAACTCAGTTTCTGGCACCCTCTGGGTGTCACCATAGCTTGGGCCTAAACAGCTGTCTTCTCTACAGTGCTTGAGCTCTGCAGGACAGGGTGTCAGGGAGTGCATAGGATGGGGCTCCTTAATTCTTCCAGGTTAATACCTTAAGGAAGGGAGTGCTCAACCCAAGAAAAAATGATATCTGTGGGTGCTGTGGGCGAGGAGCTCAGCACAGGAAACTTGGTGGCAATTCCTTCAGCTATCTCCCCACAGACATTAACGCCAGTGTCTACTCACACAACCCTTGTCCATTCTGAGCCACACTTCGTTCATCAGAGCCCAAGGTTAGTGACTGAGAACAAGATTTTGTGCACATGTCTATAGCAGTCTCCTGTCTCTCCCTGGCTGACAGAAGCCCTGCTAATTTTCACAGCCAAATATCCCGCGGCCTCCGCTTCTCGGGGCTGGTTCTCTGAGCTGGGGAACCTGGCTTGCAGTTGAGACCCCAGCTTCTTAGGGGGGACCCCCGCTGCTGAGATATCACTCTGTATTCTCAGCTGCAGCACGTGGGTGTGGAGCCAGCCCTTTTTGTTTCTCTGCCCCTTCCTACCAATCTCGATGTGGTTTCTTCTATAAATCCTTGGTTATAAGACTTTTGTTCACCTAGTCTTCATGTGGTTATTCACGTTGATTGTTTTAGTTGTAGTTCCAGTTTGGTCCTGTGAGGAGGCGAGTGCAGCTTTTAACTACTCCACCGCCATCTTGTATCTCTGCTTTGTATTTTCTTAGTGAATGACTTTCATTACTAACCCAGCTGGGTAAGGCCCGAAATAAAGAATCTTCCTAAGGATCATAATGAACTAGTTAACAACTGACTGGGTTTAAGATTCAAGGTGTACACACACCACCTCTATGACCTTGGAGAAGTCATAGACTTCCTATGCCCATTACCTCCTCAGTAAATGTGTACTCGCGAGAGTTGTTCCATGACTACGTAAGTTTAAATGCAGTAAAGATTTTAGAATTATACCTGATACGAAATAAGAACTTTAAATGTTCACTGTTTTTTTTCCTCTGCCTCATTTCTCATTTGTAATTCTTCTTTTCAGAAGGAGTTCTCAAATTCCTCAACTCTCCTCTATTATCACCACCCTGGAACAGACTGTTATCATGACATTAAAATCACTCTCCAAGAGATGAGGTCACACACACACACACACACACACACACACACACACAGACACACACACACACACGGCTTCCCATCGCTTTAAATATTAAGAGCAAAATCTACACTCTGGCCTGGAGTTTTGGTTTCCTAGTGCTGTCGCTGTAAAAAATACCAGAAACTGGCTTAAACAACAGAAATTTATTTGCTTATCGTGCTGGAGGCTAGAAGTGTTGAGAGCAAGGTGTTGGTAGGATTTGTTTTTAGGGCCACAAGGGAAGGATGTGTTAAAGGCCTTTGTCTGGCTTGTAAAGGGCCCATTTCTTGCTGTATCTCTTCACATCACCTTCCTTCTATGTATATCCCTGTGTCCTAACCCTTTTGATAAAGACATCACTCCTATTGCATTAGGGGCCCACCCCACTTCATTTTAACTATTCACGTCTACAGTGATCTTATTTCCAGAGAAGGTCATCTTTGGAAGTACCATATTTGGGAGTTAGAAAGTCAACATATTAATTAGGGGGGGTGTACAAAATTCAACCTGTAATATCTGGTTAGTCCTGTGCCTACCTCTCCAGCAACATATATACTCTATGCTTCCTTAGCCTCTGTCTTTGTCACCCGTACAATGACCTCTTTTAAAGGGGCCCCCATATTCTCACCTTTCTGGAACCCTATCTGGAAGATATTTCCTTGATCTGAAACACTCTTCATCCCATCTTGCCTACCCCAGACCATTTTTATTTCCCGCTTATTTCTGTACATCATTCAGATTTCAGGTCAGGATCACTTACTCAGTGAAGAATTCTCTCATCCTTTAGGATGGGTCAGGTGGATTATAAATCTATGAATCTATCAAAGAATGGAACCCCTAAAACATTTATCTTGCTTTGTAAATACACATTCATTACGCGCATTTGTTTTTTCTAGTAATGCCTATTTCACCTGAATGGCTTGTCTTAACCCTCTGTACTGCAGATCCTTTTAAGCGTATAATAAGAACTGAGTCAATATTTCTTAAATACAGACATTCCTAAAGTATTGTTATTTTGACAAATCGAGATCCTTATTATTCATTATACTGAGTCACTGTTTCCTGATTTTTTAACAACTCATCCCCTCTAGCACTACTGCATGCAACTTGAAACCCTTTCACTTCTCTGCATCCCTCGCTTGAGGGCAGATTTCAAAGAGGACGTATTATTTTATCAGGTACTCTATTCCCAACACAGAGAAGTTGATTGAAAGGTTCTTCTTTCTTAGATATTCATAATGTGGAGTGGTTATTATGTTAAAGGTGATTGCCAAGAATAACAAGCCCATTTTTCAGTCCTCTGGCATTTCGAACACATGGTTAATGGCTAATATATATGTATATGTATGTGTACATTTTTACTTTCTCAGAGACATATACAAATGAGTCTTCAGAAATGCAATTGAATGTGAAATCTGTAACTCAAGCGAGAATGTCAAAGTTGGAATTCCAGCTCCTACACACCTGCTCTCTTATAGCTGTGCAACCTGGATTCCATTGCCTTAAGGAAGTAATAGTATTCACCTTGCAGGGTTATTTTAAGATTTAAAGGAGTTAATACCACATAAGTGTTACGTGGTAGTGGTTGAAGGAAAGGGGAGGAGGAGGAAGTTTAGTGGGAGCAGTGCTGTTTGTTAAGAAGCTTCTCACCGCCCTGAATGAGGTTTTACCTTTCTATATGCTTCACGAGAGGGAGGTTTCATTTAGTCACCTTTTTATCCTCATGACTTGGCCCAGGGCAGTTGCTCAAAAAAAGTCGCTTCTATCATCTTATGTTCAGTTGTTCATGCTTATTTTACCAGTGACTGTTCCTACTGCACTTCAGGTCTAGAAAAACATTACACTTTAAATTTAATTTGAGCATCACTTTGTCATCAAGACAAATCCTTTGAGTATATGCCTACCTGGGACTAGTATGCAGGATGTTTATTAGTGTTCCAATACAGTTGGGATATATTTTAGAACTTGAGGTACTTCTACTTTTTGGTATCTATGTATAAATTAGTATACAAAGATATGAGTCATTGTTTTAACGAAAAATTTCACTTCCACACCACCCTACTCTCACTTCATTGTGAATGCAGTTAGGTTTGCCATAGCCTTGTCTCTGTGAGCCTGTAGATAAGGCATGGAAAAAATTATTTCTTTTACTAGAATCCTTCTGTTTAATATGATAGGAAATCACCAAAGAATTTAATATCATTAATGTTCCTTCTGAACTGAAACAGTCGAAATCATAAAATATGTATACTTTTATTAAAAGGTTGACATTCGTTTGAAATGTGTCTCACAGCAAGTTTTATATGAGTTCTTACAACATATGGATATAGTCTTCATTTGGTCTTTCAATTAACATGATGATAAAGGCAAAATGTTTGTTTCTGCTACAGATGTGTTATGTTCCTATCACCAGTTACATGTTTTATGTAACAATTTATCACGCATTCCGAAGTGTCGTCTTACATAGTTTCTTTTAAGCGTTTCCTTCAGTATACATTTGATGATGGATGCCTACATATCATACTTTTCTTTGGGAGACTTAGTGTGACTATACTTTAGTTCCATTAAAATAAAAGAGAATTAAAGGATGGACTTAAAGAATGATAATTTTAGAGTTGCTACACTAAAAATACTTAAGCGCTTTAGGACTCATAAGGGCACAGTGTAGCAGGCAGGAAAGAGTAAAACAAAAAGCAGACACTAAGGCCGTTACCTGATCTGGATGGATTAGCCATCAACCTGAATGAAGGTCAGAGACTGAGCAAGGTTTCTCAAAGCATCCACAAGTTCTCTGGTTCTGTGTTTATTAAGCTGTTGAGCATAACAGGATACAAGGAAGCCATGTTGTTGAAATTAACATAGAAGGAAAGGTTAGCTCACAACAAAGGCAAAAACGATATGCAAGTCAGACATTTCAATAGTTAGTGGTAATAGGTAAGGATAATTTGTAAATCGCACCTTTTATAATGTAACTCTATGCATTTTCCTCTCTGCATTTCTATCATAAATAAAATGCTTGTATTAGCACACTCATGATGTTACATTACTGTCATGTGTCTACATCAGTTTGTTGCAGGTAACTCTTACTCCTCTGTTCTCTGTAGGGCCTAGCAGAGTATCTGGTGCTATATGTACTAATACTCATTAGATGAATGAACTGATAAATTCAAAGTTTCATACCACACATCCCTAAGAAACAAGCCCAGAATAATCATTGTATTCAGAACATTTGATATCTTCACATTAACTGATTTTTCACAGTCCCATTGTAAGTTCTGAGATGTCGAGAGCTGTATTGAATCACATCCTGAACCTAACCCTGTACCTGCCGCACAGCCATTCAAACACACTTGTTGAAGAAACAAACTAGTAATTATAAGAATAGCTTTCATTTATATAGCACCTACTATGTGCCACGCATTGTTCTAGGCTCTTTAAATATATTAACTCATTTACTTTTTACCTATGCCTTTAACTAATACACAATATGGACTCTACATGGTATAGATAAGCTACACTTTCACTGGATCTGTGATTTCATGTGTACATTGGGGAAAAGAGGGCTGATCTCCTAGGATGTTTGGAGAAGACTGGACGAGGCAGTGCTTGAAGCATGCCTGGCCTGGTGTCTGGCATAAGAGAAGCGCTCAAGATATTTTTGCTCTTATGACTGTTATTGCTACTATTATCATCTCCTCCAACAGTGAACAAAAGTCAGGTTGTAAAATTCAAAAGGCTAGAATAAAGCCAGCTAATTCTGTTTGTGTAATCAGCTGTGCGGTATGTTTGCCTTCTGCCCCTCCTCTCTGCATCCTCATACACAAACTCCATCTTCAAAATATTCCTTTGTCAGATGGAACTTAACTAGCCCTTGTTGTCTGTAGACACTGCAGATTTGACTAGAGTAAAACAACAAAAACAATATTAGCTAACGCTTCTATAGTGACCCTCTCTGCCTAAGACAGTATCTTGTGCCCATAGCCATCAGTCTCTGTCTTTCCTTGCATTATTTTGCTGCATCCTACCTGTCATTATATATTTAAATTGTTAATTGGTTTATTCTCTGCTTCTTCACAGCCCTATAGACTATCACATCTGAGGGCGGGAGATTTTTTTTTCCCCCTCAGGTAATGTATTCCTAGTGTCAGCCCTTCGCATGTAGTGTCTTTTAAATGAGCAAAGGAATATTCAGCATCACAAATGTTACAGAACGTTTAAGAGGATAAATTTTCACAACCTTATCAGAGAATTATTTGACATAAGGACAATTTAAAATGCATATAATCTTTGACCCAAGTATTTCACTTCTAAATTCCTAAGAAAACATAATACACAGAAGGTGGAAGGTTAATGAACAAAGCCATTGCAACATTGTTTTGAGTAGGTAAAATTGTCAACAGTCTATCAGGGGTGTCCAACCTTCTGGCGTCTCTGGGCCACACTGGAAGAAGAAGAGTTGTCTTGGGCCACACACTAAATACACAAACACTAACGAAAACTGATGAGCAAATAAAAGGTTTTAAGTAAATTGTGTGTTGGGCCACATTTGTAGCCATCTTAGGCTGAATGCAGCCCACCAGCCACGGGCTGGACACCCCTGATAGATGAATGTTTAAATAATAAATGCTTATTTATTCTATGTACTATTATGCATTGATATTTGAAAGCATGGGGCAAATCTCTGTGTACTGTTACAGAAATATCCCTAGAATGTATTTTGTTGTTGTTAAAAAAGTAAGCTGTGGAAATAATGTGTATAGACTAATCCCCACCCCAAGCTCATATTTTGCTCTGACCCTCTCTAAACACTTTAACTTTTGCCACGTTATTTTCCTCACAGCTAGTTTCAGGCACTCATTGGTTTCCACTATTGTCCATTTATCCCAACTCTCTTCTCAAGTTCTTAAAGTACTTTTATTATTTGTTCTATAGATTTTATCTGATTCACCTCTTACCTCCTTCTAGTTTGGCTTCAAGCCAACCACTTTGCAGAAATCAATCTTTCTTTACCCTTCCAGCCTCTCTTGATCACTAACAAATGTTTAGTGACCTCTTCTTGTCCGAATTCAATCGCTTCATTTCTACCCCACTTCTTTCTGACCTTGAAACTCCATTTAGTACTGTTGGTCGCAATATTTATTTTGGAGGGATAATATACTAGACAGTTTACTAAAAAGTTAATTGAAGTATCACTGTATGTGTGCATGTATGCCTGTGTGTAAAAACATCAGTATATATAAAAAATACAACCTGGATCGACATCATCACTTATGACCAAAGGAAAATACCAGACCGACCTAATCTGTCCTCTTCTTCTAATATCTTTCTACTTGTGTTGTCATTAAAGAGAAAAAATGTTGGAAAAGAAAAAGCAAAATCTGTCTTATTATATCACTTATATAAAAATTGTGCCAGCACTTTTGCTTTTGATGCATCCAATTTCAAGCATAATAATATGTATAATTAAAATTTCACAATTTTCAGAACTGTTCTTGCTTTTCAGGGGGGCTGTGGAATATTTGTAGTAAAAGTAACCCATATTTTATGTATAATATTAAACAAAACAAAGTAAACTTTAAAAAATAACTTGCAATCTCATTTTGACGCAATGTCTATTAACAGTTTGATATATATTGTCTCCTTTCTCTCCTCCTTTCCTCTAATGAAATCTTACTGTATTTTTTAAATTTTTATTTATCAATTTTAAAGAGAGAGAGAGGAATGGGGGGAGAAAGGGGGGGGGAGAGAGAGAGAGAGAGAGAGAGAGAAACATTGATTTGCTGTTCCACTTATTGATGCATTCATTGGTTGATTCTTGTATGTACCCTGACAGGGATTGAACCCACAACCTTGGTGTATCAGGATAACACTAACCAACTGAGCTAGCTGGCCATGGCTGAAATCTTACTATCTTACTACTCGATTTTTTAAACATAACATAATAACTAATGCTAATAACGTAACAGTTTGCTATTAAATATAATTTTATAGTACCATTTTATGACTGAATGAAAACACCATTTTTAATCTTTAAAAACCTCACTTGTTCCAGTGGCTTTCTTAGCTATATTTCCTTTGTTGCAAAAGCAAATGTCCTCAAAACAAATTATACTTAGTGACTCAATCCATTTTATACATGATTAACTTTCAAATTTTTTGTTGATGTTGAATTATTAGATATTTGATGATATATAACAAACTGAAATATTCAGGAATCAGCTAATAATGTATTTTTTTTACATTCTCTGCTTCATTTGGCTAACATAAATATATCTTTAACGACTAGATAAAATGATAGTCATTTGTCAATTAATGATAACTTTTGCAGCTTAGTAGAGAAGATATATTGATAAATGGGATGCATATGCCAAAGCCTTTTACATTAACTGCATCAGTATGATAAATTAAGCACTGAACTTCCTTCAGAAATTATTCACGTAGTCCAAAAATCCTTCAATCATTTCAAAAAAGCAGTAACATAATAATTCAAGGCTCTAGCAGTCCATGCCTCCCTTCTTACAGAAAGGCTGCTCCAAGAATTTTGGCCAAGACCCACATTTGAAATCCATGGTTGGGGGTGTGGAATGGGGACAACTGTAATTGAACAATAAATTCTTTTTAAAAAGACATTCTATGCTCAGAGAGCTAATAATAGTTGCCTGATTAGAAGATATACAGTTGCCAGTCTGGAGAATTTGCCCAAAGCCTAACAAGCCCTGCACAGCCTGCTTCCAAGAGGAAGACTGGGAGATTCCTGGGGGGCTTTTGGAGAGATGAGATGTTTGTAAAGAGAGGCCATTCATTCCAATCCCCACCCCACTCTTTATATGGGAGAGGAAGCAGTGCTTTCGGGGCATAGCAGTTCATTGACCTGGTAGCTCTTGTTTCCTGCTTCCTGCTTCCTGCTTCCTGGAAGTCAGCGGCCATTTCCGAAGCACAGTGCCCTGATGTGAGAAGCCCCACCACCTGGTAAGGTCCTGGAAGAGGAGACCTCACGTGGAGAAAGGCCGAGGAGCAACAGTGCATGTGAAGAGTGAATCCCTTGCCAGCTGCTCCAGCTGACAGTGCAGATCAGATCCTAACGACCCAGGAGAGCCCTTCCTGAAATCTTGACCCACAAAATTGTGAACCAAATAAAATGAGATGTTTTTAAGTCAGTAAATCTTGGGGTAGTTTTCCACATGACAAGAGATTATTGAATCAAAGCATATTTATGAAGTATTCTATTGTCCTGTCCTCTAATATTGTCAGGCAAATTGACTCCAGAGTGTCATGGGTTCCTAGGGCACAGGAATTACCAAGACGAGAAGGAAGGGGAAAGTATCTTCATATGTATACACTTTACCTTAAAAAAAGTAACCAAGGACTTCTCTAATATTCATTTTCTGTATATAAAACATTTCCATTTTTCCCTATCATCCTAGTAATACAAGAGTGATATGGAAAAGTAAGAAATAAACATAAATGTGTTCTGCCCCTCATCATTAATAACCATTAAATGTGCAATTTAGCCTTTAAGGTAATTGCAATACAGTTAACTATGTCTGATTGTCCTAATGTGATTAGCAGGGGAACATCACATAACTTTCGAAGACCAAGGATCTGGAGCCAAACTGTTTGAGTCCCAGCATACCCTCCAGCCCCACCCCTTACTAGCCGTGTGACCTTGGCCAAATTTGTTAATGACTCTGTGCCGTATTATACATATGGGTATGATACTTGTATCTACCAGTCATAGGGTTTTTAGGAGGATGTTTAATTACTTAAACTTAAATTTTCTAAAGAATCTACAATGTGCCTCGTACAAAGTATGCATGAAAGTAGTGTTTATTCAATGCAATAATTAAATTTGTAAAGGAAGAACAAATCATAGGATATATAGCCTTTTGAAACATGTACCCTTCACATAAGAATATAGAATAAATGTTACTTATCAGTAAGTACATATGTGTAGCATTAATTTTTAAAGCTGCATAGAATATTATATGGATATAGTGTAATTCCCCATTTTTAGACATTCATATAATTTCACTTTTTCTTATAATGCATCATAATGTTTATTATGAAAATTTTTATACATGCAAAGGTAGATCAGTCAAATAGTACAATGAACCCTCATGCACTCATCACTCAGGTACAATAGTGACACATGACCATTCTTTGTAATGTATTTGAAATAGTCATTTTATTTATTTTTTAAAATTTTTTTCATTTTTTTATTGTTGTTCAAGTACACTTGTCTCCATTTACCCACCACCACTCCTCCCGGCCCCACTCATTCTTACCTCCCACTCTCGATCCTAGCCCCCTCTTTGGCTATGTCCATGGGTCCTTTATACATGTTGCTTGACGACCCTTCCCCTACTTTCCCCTGTTACCCGCCTCACCTCTCCCCTCTGATTACTGTCACTTCTTTATTTCAATGTCTCTGGTTATATTTTGCTTGCTTGTTTGTTTTATTGATTAGGTTCCACTTATAGGTGAGATCATATGGAATTTGTCTTTCACCAACTGACTTATTTCATTCAGCATAATGCTCTCCAGTCCCATCTATGCTGTCACAAAACGTAGGAGCTCCTTCTTCCTTTCTTCTGTGCGGTATTCCACTGTGTAAATGTACCACAGTTTTTTGATCCACTCATTTACTGATGAGTACTTAGTTTGCTTCCAACACTTGCCTGTTGTAAGTTGTGCTCCTGTGAACATCGGGGTGTATAGGTTCTTGTGAATTGTGTTTCGGGGTTCTTAGGGTATAATCCCAGCAGTGGAATTGCTGGGTCCAAAGGCAGTTCCATTTTTGAGTTTTCTGAGGAAATTCCATGCTGTTTCCCACAGTGGCTGCACCAGTCTGCATTCCCACCAACAGTGCACTAGGGTTCCCTTTTCTCCACAACCTCGCCAGCACTTGTTGTTTGTTGATTTGTTTATGATGGCCATTCTGGCTGGTGTGAAGTAGTATCTCACTGTGGTTTTAATGTGCATCTCTCTGATGTCTAGTGATGCTGAGCATCCTTTCATATGTCTCTGGGCCCTGTGTGTGTCCTCCTTGGAGAAGTATCTGTTCAGGTCCTTCGCCCATTTTTAAAATTTGGTTGTTTATCTCCATGGAGTGGAATTGTGTGAGTTCTTTATATTTGTTTGGATATTAAACCCTTGTCCAAGGTATCATTGCCAATTATATTTTCTCATATGGTTGGTTCCTTTTTCATTTTGCTGATGTTTTCTTTAGCTGTGCTGAAGCTTCTTATTTTGATGAAGTCCCATTTGTTTATTCTTTCCTTTAGTCCCTTGCTCTAGGGGACATATCGGTGAAAATATTGTTGCGTGAAATAGCTGAGATTTTCCTACCTATGTTCTCCCGACGGTACCACTGAATCTCACAGGTCTCCTAACACAGAAGTTCACATCACGAACTCAGGGAGTCAAAACAGTTATTTTAAACCATCAATTCTGATAAAACTAAAATATTGGCTATGTATTAAAGTGTAGGAGACCCTGTGTCTTAAGCAAACAATATTAGGTGTTTGTTTTCACACTAGAAAGACACACTTGGTATCCTCAGAACACTACTTTTTATCTGATGCCAAACTTAAAATGGTCAGTTCCCCTTATTCTACTCCTGTGAACATCCTCCATTATATCTTGTTTCCTATGATATAACAGAAAAGAAAGATGTAATAATTTAGGAGATGCTATTGGGAAAAAAACACTATATCCCTAAATATATTGACATTTTTGGAGCTATTTTAGCCAGTGTTTTTGAAGCCCTCTTGTTCTCCGCTGACATATTTTGGAAGCTCATATGTTTAGAGTATGAAATTTCATTCCAAAAATGATAGAAAGCCTCTTGAACTCAGTACAGAGTTACTGAGCTGAATTATGATGGGCAAAGGCTTCAGCGAAATTAGGCAAGTATGTATGTTCTTCCACCTGCATTAATTTCACCATTTATCCTAGAAAGCATGGCATGCAGGTAGCCACTGTGAAAAATAGCATGTCAGTGACGTTCATGTGCTACCACTTTAGGGCTGAAGCCATAAACTCTAAGATGCTATTTTTTTGGCAGATACATTTCTTTAGAGTTATAGTGGTATGTTCAAGTGCCTCAGAGAAAGAAGTTAAATTTATAAGAGAGAAATAAGGTTCCCTAATCATCCTATAATTATAAAGCTATAACTAATGGATATTAATATAGAAATAAATCTTTTTGTTCTAACAACACAAAAATATAGAATATATATATTTCTATTGCTGTGGGTTGTTGCAGGGAATGTTACATTAACCCATTCATTTCAGATATTTATTGAGCGCCTCCCTTTGTGACAGGCACTGTTCTAGCTAAGGATAAAGTATACACATGCCTCTCTGCATCTTACTTTCAATGGAGAAAAATAGGCACACAATGAACAAGTGAGCAAACAAACATATGAGAAAATCTACTTTCTACCCTAAAGCCTATTGAAAAGTAATCCTTGTAATTTATTTTCTCTGACCCTTATGACTGCTCTTGTCAAATGACACCGGACTCAGTATGACATGGCACCTCTTTGATTCTATTTCCTCATCTAAAAAATACATAAAAGAGAAAACAATAACCTGTCTATACTCCTTGGACCATGGTTGGGATGAACAAATGAATGTGCGAGTAGGTACTTTGAAAGTTTTCAAATGCTAGAAAAATATGGGGTTCCTATTCTATTATGTCAGGTATTGCATCTTCTTGAACAGTTGAGATATATCTAGGGGTGGTATGAAGCTATTCTCTAAAAATAAGTATGTGGCCCGAAGATCTGAGATGTGATGGAGACTTAAGCTTTTCATTTGTTCAAGAGGTCAGGTGAAAATGTGCTAAGGAGACAGATGGGAGGAGGGGGGAGCCCGTGCAAAAGGAACAGCCCTTGAAATTGTACAAAAGAGGGTATCTATTATGACAGTTTAGAATTTCCAAAGCTATTCTCCTCAAAATTTAATGTACACATGAGCCCCTTGGGGATCTTATTAAATTGCAAATTTCAATTCAGTGAGTCTGGAATTAAGGCAGAAATTCTACATTTCCAACAAGCTCCCAGGTGATGGTGACAGTGTTGATCCAATAACCACACTTTGAGAAGTGAGAGGCTAGGCCATGAACAATAATTAGGCTTGTTATTTTGCAGATCCCAGTGTCACTGGTGAATCCTACCTGTCTTAATATTCACGAATCTTTTCTGAGCAGTTTTCTACTCTTATAACCCTCATTGCTTTTCACTGTAGCTCACATATGACCTGCACCTTTGCTTTATTACTTACATACAATAGAGCACATTTAAATGTATTCATGTTTAGCTTTACCTCTCTAACTTTAAACAATTGTTCCTTCGAGTTTTGATGTCAGTATTCATATCGTAAACAACCATAAATTGCCCCTCCCAATCTTCTTTCCTTCATATATTTCTTTTTACTCTTAGCTCATTGAACTGGCTTGTGAACATTCTATCCTGCTAGGTCAAATGATTCAATCAAAATGGAGTCATAAATGTATTGAATGAATTAGATGTGTACAGGTGTTTGTTGTTCATGAGGAAAAAGAGACTAGAAAAGAAGATGAATCCATGTTGCATGTACTCACAGAAACACATTAATTAATGTGATGCAAGCCATTTGCTGCTGCCTTCGTCCTGTGCTGAGGGCTATGAAAAGACTGAGCTGAGTACCACTAAAGCCATTCTCTGCCTGCTATTACCCTTCTCTTTAGATATTGTAAAATAATCCAATGTGTGTGACTTAGCAACAGAATGCTCCAGAACACCCCAACATGATATCAGAAGGATAAAATCTAATCTATCCAGACTAGGTTTGCTACAGTCTATGGCACCAATGTCATTAAGAAGGGCAAGGGATGGAGTGAAATCAGCATCATGGCTGAATAAGATGTTTCTTGTTCTTTCCCTGTGTTCAACAACCACTGCCATCCATCCAGACAAAAGCGAGAATTTTGTAGGATCCGACAACATATACCAATGGATCTGGGAGGAGTCTTGCCCACCCATGTGTTAGGTAAGAGGCAGAGAGATTTTGGTCCCAGCTGTGGAACCTGTAATAACCCATGACGTGTCTCCAGCCCCTCTCAGCTATGGTGTGGAAGCCCATAGAAAACACTACCTTAGACAATCACCTATGGAAGAGAGAGTATTTGTGGAAGTCCAGGTTTCTACAGGAGAAGTTCCAGCATACCACTAGAGCAAAAAATATGTCTTTAGACACATTGGAAAGTATGAGGGGAACATTTAGACTCCACCATCATTTCTCTCCCAGGGTGACACAGCTGAGCCAGGAAAGATATTCTCAGCATGTGATTTCTGCTGTAAGAGAAAGTAAGAGCATGTGAGTGAGTGCCTGGCTGCCCCTGCTGTGCGGGACGCTGCCAAAGAGACTCACTTCTCTCTCGCTACATCCACAGTGTTGAATAAAGTGCTGCATGACTGGGCAGGGAGCGGGGGGTGGCAGGAGGTGAGGGGGTGGCAGGAAGAGGCTAAGAAAGCAGCAGATAAAATTTTTGGAGGGCATTAATGGGATGAGGATCAGACACTGTTGCAGACTCCATCGAAAAGGTTGCCCATGAATCCTCCCTCCTGGAGCACAGGCACCCCCAGAACACCATGTGCCTCACCCACACACACACGGCACCCTGCGCCAGCTCCCTGTGTACACTTCTCGGTGGCATCAGCCCGAACAAGCTTTGGCAGCTTGTCCACATGCAGAAAGCTGGCCTGAACCTAAGGGCCGGGCAGAGACCACAGGCTTGAGCTTTAGCACCGTCTTTGGGAACATGAAAAGGAAACTGTCAGCACCTGGCCCCTGGTGTCTTGCAGGATCAAGAGAAGATAATAAGCTTAGGATTCTGCCACAAGAGGACACAAGGATCATGGAGCAGAATAGAATGTCTATAGAATGTCTGAAAAAGCCTCAGAATCCCCCGCAGGGCCGGAGTATTTCTCTAGAAGGTATTTTTCTCCCAAAGGCAGCTAGTGAAGACAGAAGGAGGTGACTGCTACCTCTAGTGGGAAGATAGCAATGCAAGAATTCAAGGACATGAAAAATCAAAGAGAATGGCACCACCAAAGGATCACAATAATCTTCCAGTGCCTGATTACAAAGACATAGGGATCTCCTATTTACCCGATAAAAGATTCAGAACGAGTGTTTTAAGGAAACTCAGTGAACTGCAAGAAGACATAGAAAGACGATTCAACAAAATTAGAAAAACAATACTCAAAATTAGAAGTTTAACAAACAGATAAAATTGTTCATTTAAAAAAGAGCCAAACAGAAATTTTGGAGCTGAAGAATATAGTGAATGAAATGTGAAATGCAATAATGCAGTCAACAGCAGAATGGACCAATCAGAAAAAATAACCTGCAGCTTAGACGGGAACTTTAAAATTATCCAGTCAGAGGAGAACAGAGAAAAAGAATCCTCTCCAACACACATTAGAATAAAACTGTCAAAAATCAAACACGAATAATCTTAAAAGCAGAAAGAGAAAAGATCTTGTAACTTACACGGAACCCCCATAAGGCTATCAGTGGTTTCTCAGTAGAATCCTTAACAGTCCAGGAGAGAGTGAGATTATATATTTGAAGTGTTGAAATTTTTAAAAAATATATTGCCAATCAAGAATACTCTATCCGGCAAACTTATCCTTCAGAAATGAGGGTGAAATGAAGACTTTCACAGACCACCTTCCCCACAAAAGCTAAGAATATTCATCACTACCACACCCATCTTACAAGAAATGCTGAAAAGATCGCTTCTTGGCCTTTTGACTAAGATCAGGTGCTGAAAAGAGTTTTTTAAGCTGAAATGAAAGGATGGTAATTAGTAACACAAACACATATGTAAACATAAGTGTATAGTCAAATTCAGAACACTCTAATAATCTAATATAGTTGTGTGTTAACTAAACTCTAGTATGAAGGTTAAAGGGGAAAATATTAAAAATATGTATAGCTACAATAATTTGTTAATGAATACACGATATAAAAAGATGTCAATTTAGACATTAAAACATAAAATATATGGCTATTGTTATATTTTGCATAAACCTCATTGTAACCACAAAACTACAGTAAATTCAAAAAAGATAAAGAGTAGGGAATCGAAACATGCTACTACAGAAAAGCACCAATTCACAAAGTAAGACAGTAAGAAAGGAACAAGGGAACTACCAAACAGCCAGAAAACAACTAATAAGATGGTATTAGTAAGTCCTTGCTTGTCAATAATTACTGTAAATGTAATTGAAATAAATTTTCCAATTAAAAGACATAGAGTAGATGGACAAATAAAAAATAATACCCAACTATATGCTACCTGCAAGAGATTAACTTCAGCTTTAAAGACACACATAGGCTTAAAGTAAAAGGATAGAAAAAGATATTCCACATAAGTGGAAACCCAAAACAAACAGGTGTAGCTATACTTACATCAGGCAAACTAGACTTTAAACTGAAAATGGTAACAAGAGACAAAGAAGGTTATTATATAATGATACAGAGTTCCATTTATCAAGAAGATATACTAGTCTCAAATATATATGCACCCACCCAACACTGGAGCACTTAAATATATTAAGCAAATAGAACAAAGGATAGATGATCCAGACAGAAAATCAATAAGGCAACATTGGACTGGAACTATATTTCAGACCAAATGGACCCAACTGACATATACAGAACATCTAATTCAACAGCATCAGAATACATATTCTTCCCAAGCATACACAGAACAGCCTCTAGGATAAATCTTATCATAGGTCATAAAAAAAGTTTCAGCAAATTTAAGAAGATTGAAATCATACCAGATCTATTGTCCAAGCACAGTAACGTGAAACTAGAAATGGATAACAGGAGGAAAGCTGGAAAAGCCACAAATATGCAAAAATGAAACAACATGCTCCTGAACAACCAACAAGTCAAAAAAGTAATTGAAAGTAGCATTAGAAAATATGTTGAGACAGTCAATCATACATAAATTGAAGAAATATCTGGACTCCCATGTTCATTGAAGCATTATTCATAATAGCCAAGATATGAAACCTAAAATCCCATCTATGAATGAATGTATAAGTAAGGTGTGAGATATATATGAATACTATTTAACCATGAAAAAGAAGGGAATTCTTCCATTCAAGATGACATGGTTGGGTCTCATGAGCATTGTACTAAGTAAAGTCAGACAAGAGAAAGGCAAATATTGTATCACTTTATGTGGAATCTGAAAAAGCCGAACTTGTGGAAACAAAGTAGAATAGTGGTTGCCAGGGGCTGAGGGTATGGAGAAATTGGGAGATGTTTGTCAAAGGCTACAAACTGCCAGTTATAAAATAAATAAATTCTGGGGATCTCATGTACAGCATGCTGATTATAGGCAACAGTATTATATGGTTGGAAGGTGCCAAGAGGATAGATCTTACATTCTCACCACACTCACAAAATACCCATTGTGGGAGGTGATGGAGGTGTAAACTAACCTTATTGTGGTGATCATTTGTATGTATGTATGTATACCTAGTCAACATGTGTACACCTTAAGCTTATGCAACATGTCAATCATACTGTGTGAATCATAGCTCAATAAAGCTGGACCGGTGGGAAGGATGTCCTTGTGCAAATTTGAAAGTGGAACTCCTTTTTTGGGTAGATGGATCTCATTGAAATATGGGCAGGATTTTGACACCCATCACCCTTTGGCTGGACCCCTTGTGCAGAGCACGACCTACACACCTGAAACTGAGTGTCGTGTAAGCCCTTTTTTCTATCTGGCATCATCTTTTTCTTATGCTGCTTTACCCATTGTTCTTTGGCTGCTTCTTTTGTAACTATATATATTTTTCTTTCTCCCTTAATATTCCCAAGGGCTTCCCAGTTTATTCCCAAGGATGTGTAGATAGAAGCCAAATCCTATCCTAGGCCTGCACCTGTATTACACAGTTGAATAGAGAAACACATTATGAAGTCACAAAGCGCAGTCCATACATCACAGCATAGGCCTCACTGATACG
Source organism: Mormoops blainvillei (assembly GCA_004026545.1). Taxonomy (NCBI): domain Eukaryota; kingdom Metazoa; phylum Chordata; class Mammalia; order Chiroptera; family Mormoopidae; genus Mormoops; species Mormoops blainvillei. The sequence goes on along the minus strand of PVJD01014158.1, from coordinate 10,116 downwards.
TGCTCAAATAGGGGCAACAGAATTCAAGTCAAGGGCGAATGAAGTTGTTAGCACATGTAATGTGTGCTTGGATAACTCTAGCATGCTAACCAAGAAAAAAGGGTGGGGGTTCGAAAAGTCTAAACTTAACCAAAAAAACTATTAGTTTTCCATTAACCCATCTTTCAGTGATTTTACAAAATTACAACTTTCGTATGACCTTTGTTTTATTTTGACCCAGTGTAAAAGTACTACGTTCCTTTTATTTCCTTTATGAGTAATTTGTTACAAATGTGTAAGTTTTCCTTTAATTTCTAATTCACCTAATTACTTCGTTCTTGATAATTATATTTATAGTGACTTTAACTTCTATTATTTAAAATTCTCATAAATTTTGATTCTGATCTCTGTTACTAAAATTTTATAGTTAAAATAACGCATGAAATTGTGGGTATACAGGTACTTACTAGAATAGGTTTAAAACTGTGCAATAGAAATAGGTAATTTCACTGGACCTTTGATTTTCTCATGTAAGAGCTACTTCTTTGAAGATCTATACAGCAAATAGTAGGGCAGTTGACTGTTGAATGCTTTTCTCTTCCGTGTCACTGTCATTCAGTTATGAGCTCGTCACTGCATTTAGAGAGGCCTTCCCTGACCCCTAAAGTTAAAGTCATTCAAAGGTCACCTCATTTAATTCTCTGGGTAGCACTTATTAAACCCTGATGCCTTATAGTGGATTCACTCTTGTTTAGGTGTTGTTTTTTTTTAAATTTTTTATTGTTATTCTATTGCTTACTTGTTTTTCTAACCACCTGAGCTTCGGGAGGGCAGGAGACTTCTATTATCTGTTAATCAGTGTATTCCAAATGTCAACAACAGTTCCAGGCATGTTACAGGAATCCTCAATAAAAATTGTTGGAAAAACGGAGTGAATATGTGGTAGATATATTGAAATAAAAATTAAATACTTTTAAATGAAGTCTTAAAAAGGATATTTTGAAAAAAGTGGAGGTAGCCAGCACATACTTTGAATAAGGTATCTAGTATGATTTTGTATTTCAAAATGCAAAATAAGTAAGATATTGTTCGTCTTTATTTTTTCTTTCTTTTTTAACATTTTTCTTATTACTCTACAATGTACCAACATTCCAGTAGTAAAGGGAGCTTATTTACCTTGCATCCTTCCTACAAATAGCAAATATTTACATACACTCACTCAGACACGTTTATATGTATGTATATTTTACAGCTATATTGTTTATAAATGTATATCTCACCACTTGCAGCCTTTTTGGTGTGCCCATCATTATTTTCATTGTTTATAAATAAATATGTGGTACTTATGTCTCCATCATTAGGCTGTAGATTTCTTGTGGGCAACAAGCATCTTATAGTGAAGAATTTGAAGAAGTCAAAACCATTATATTAGAAACATAATGCTTTCAAATACAGTTTTGAATGTTCACCTGAGTGTTCTAATTAAATTCTAATTTCAGTACACATATCTGCTTATCTGAATGCCTTTAGCAATTCTAAATGACTTACTGAGTATTCTAATTCATCCCATACTGAATGGAAGCATATCAAAATTGGCTGCTATTTAAATGTGCTATTGCAACCTATAAATAGAACATGGCTTTCTGTCAAATGTGAATTAATTGTGATAAAGCTATTTTGATAAAAGTTATTCCTCATTTAAGTGAAACATGGAGTTGCTGATTTATTTCTACAACAGCTATGTTAAAAGCTCTGCATTTAATAACACACTTCTGTTTCAGTGTATGTCACAAAAACTTATTTTAAAAAATAGGGAAGCCCTTGCATTTGATTAGCTTCAAATGATGCCTCATTGATGCATAAAAATAATTCAACGAAAGAGGCTAATTGTATAGGACAAGTAAATATTATACATACATTGCTCATTTGCCTACAATTACACAGGTAATGTCTGTATTTAGTTTCTTAATTTCTCATTATAAGACAATTGCATCTCATCTAGCAGTGTTTAATTGCATTGTTTCTATTGCTAGAATAATAGCACATTGCCTTTTTAAGATGTTGAATGACAAATAAATTTAGATTATAATCACTTATTATTATTCCTTCTCTAAGCAAAACCACTCAAGAGTTTCTGTTGCAATGAAAAAAAAAAACCTGATTTCCTATTAATGATAGCCAAATGGGAGCATTCTAGATAAGTGTATCCTATCTGTCATCTTCTCCCTCAGTTTTGGCCATAATCATTATCTTAATAAGTCTCGCTAGCTAATAACTTTACTCTTTTCTAAAAGTGTCACTCTAAAACTGTATAGTATTTAACCTCACATCCCAAAACCTTGCTATAGTCTGTTTTTTTTTAAATTTATTGATTGACTGATTAGGGATAGAAGAGGGAAAGAAAGAAAAAAAAAGAGGGAGAGGAGAGAGAGAAAGAATTGGTGTTCTGTTTATTTACGCATGTGTGCATCCATCGGTTGATTGTGGTATGTGCCCTAACTGGGGTTTGAACTCTTAACCTTGGTGCTTTGGGACAATGGTCTAGCCAACTGAGCTATCTGTCCGGGGCTGTTTTTATTCCTAACCTTACATGTCTGCACTGGTGAATGTTAGGTGCATGTGGAATGACAAACATGCAGTTACCCTGAGTGTAGTTCATATTTTTTTACCCTAGTTCTCATTCTGACCCTAATTTAACAAGTTGTACCAAGAGACAGAAATATTAGACAAAGTGATCACATAGCTTCCAACTTATGTTTGTGAAGATGAAGTCTTATTCACAACTACATAAATATGTCTTTTATTCCAAATCTATTTTCTAAATGATTCACCTGCTCCTAGCATTTTGCACAGTGTAATGATTTTTATTGCTGCCATAAGAAATTACCACAAACTCAGTGGCTTAAACAGCACACATTTATTCATTCTCTTACAGTTCTGTGGATCAAAATTCAGGCACAAGTCTCGGTGTGTTAAAATCAAGGTATTGGTAGGGCTTCATTGGGTTTTTTCTGGAGACTCTAAGGGAGAATGTTCCCTCGCGTTGTTCCAGCTTAGAGGCTGCTCACATTCCTTAGCTCACCGCCCTTCCTTCCATTTTGAAAGATAGCAGCTGCCAGTCAAGTCTTTCTCACATCTTATCACTTGAGCCCTCTTCCATTGTGTCATTTCTCAATGACTGCAGTGAGAAAAGATTCTTCACTTTTAAGGACTCACATAATTATGTTTAGCAGAATAACCTCCCCATCTTAAAGTCTATAAACCTTAATCACATCTGCAAGTCATTTGGCCTCACAAGATAACATATTCACAGATTCCAGGTGTCAGTGCATGGACATCTTTGGTGGGGCCAGTATTCCGCGTACTACACATGGTCTTTTACTATTCAGCTGATCTAATGCAGTTGAGTGCTTCCTATGGATGGGAATGCTGCACATCATAAAACATGACATTGGACTTAAGAAATAAAGCATCATGGTCATTACTTATTAATGTTGGGGAAAAGCTTGCACACAAACTTTATTTCTAGCCCCAGCTTTCTCTTGTTCTTCTTTCCTCATTTTTGTTTCAATAAGAATGGGTGACAGAGCTGCTTTTTTTTTTTTTTTTTTTTTTTTTTTTTTGCATTGGCAGTGTTACAATGCAACATCAAATAAATCGCCAGTTCAGTTGATTTTGAGGAGAAAGACTGAGAGTCCAGTTACATTTGTATTAAGTCAGACCAAGATATCTGCTCTTTCTCACTGGGGGATTCTCCCTTTTGAGCCAGGTTTCTCAAGTATACCAAGATTTATGGGAGGTTCTGTTTTATCTGGTGAGAAAGAAGCCCAGATCTCTAGGCAACTCTTGTCAGCTGATGTGGAAGATACCACTGGTATAGATTGGGGAGCTTTTAGAAATTTATATCATGTTTGATTTATTTAATATTTATAGTAATTAAGAATATTAATTAGTTAATTTCTATTTAATACCCACTTGTTGCTTGCACAGATCATTAAAATGTAAATAGGATTGGTGCATTCTCATAGCCTTTAACAAATGATACCATTATAGTTGTATCTTCAAGGAATATCTCTACCTTATTTTGCAATATTTAACTTCCCCCCTCTCTTAAGTGCTTTGTGTTTGTTTAAATAAATCATGATGAAAAACATATAGTTTGTTTTTTAATATAATAATAATCCATCCAGAGGAAAAATTATCTGTCAATGCTTGTTGAATTACCTTAGAAAATAGTATATGTCTGCACTTACAGGTTACAGCAACAATTTTTTAAAAGACAGCAACATGCTGAGAATTCCCTTAGGTTTTAAGCAGTCTGTGTTAACTAGTGTGTTATTAGGTTTAATTGGTCCTTCTGTCTTTCTGTTTTGCATTTTGTCAAAATAGGCAGTGCCGGTTTGGTAGATAAACTGTGAAAAGTAAGCATGTAAATTTACCTGGAGTTTTTACATTTTCTAATGCTGTTGTGTGTGACAATTCCCATACAAGGTAGACTTAAATGAGTTTCCTAAATCTCTTCCTCTCCATATCTAATCTAAATACCGCCTTAAGGAGAGTATCTGAGTATATTGTCTGTTCAATGAAATCCCTTTAGATGGGCTTAGATAGCCATATGGCTCTAAACTTACTAAATGTAGAAAATTTAACTTGGCTTTACTTCTTTCATTTGTAAGAAAACAATCTTCATTTTGTTGATTAACTTTAGTTTAAATGCTTATTTTATACTGTCTTTATTTGAACTATGCTTCATTAAGCCTCAATTTCCATTTAATTTTGCTTCTGTCTTATTGCTCGTGTCTCAGTTCACCAATGAAATGTTTTCTAACCTGTGAAAATTCAAAAGACTTTAAAGACCCATATAAAAGTACATTCCAGGTTTCTAAAAGAAAAATCAAGCCTTTAGGGGCTATGATACACTTCAAAATGCAAACACTGTTCTTGCCCCAAGCTACAATCATTGAGTCTTTTGATCCCTGGTGTCCTTATGTTAAATTTACCTATCTGATAATGAATTGCAAGTACCTTATCATTTCTTTTTGTATCCTGTTTCAGTGATTGTTCCCAGTGACCTGATGTTGACATTTCCAAACTCAGTCTGAAAGTATAACTAAAGTTTACCAGGATTTGTAGAAGATGAATATTAAATGGCATTGTGTATGCATTTAGGTAGAATAAGAGGTGGAAACTCAGTCACAGATAAAAGTATTTTTTGTTATTTCAAAATACATATTGGTTCAGCTCATGGCAGAATTTTGGATAAAGAAAGTAGAAATGAAGACTCAGAAGACAGAAGGATTTGTCAGTTTCATTAATATATCTCCTAATCCCATATGTAGGCTAATGCAATTTCATGAAATAACCATCCATGCCCAGGTCTCTTTTAGTGACCACAAAATAGGGATTTTAGTCCCTTAGAGATAAGTTATGGGAAGACCAATAACCCAGTGGTCACTATCCCCTGTTCTCCCTCACTTTTGTCTTGTTTACAAACGAGTTCTTCTTAGTTTTGATTTATAACCCTGGGCAAGGCTCAAAATCACCAATCATTTGCCTGGATTCAATCATAGCTTGGATTCTAGTTCTTGTGTCTACAACCTGCCTAATTGAATCATTTGAGTGAAAGATACAGTATTGTACTCAATCCCTATCTGTCTTCTCTTATCTCCCTCTATCTCCGTCTCCGTCTCTGTTTCTCTCTCTATCTGCCTGAACAACCTGGCCCTTGATTTCAGTTTCATTCTCTAGGGCCAGTTCAGAATATTTCCTGCAATTAACTAGTCAGATCTGAAGACTTCCTATTGCTAAACATCCAGCAAGCTTTGCAGTTGATCCTATGCCAGCTATGACCATGCATAATCTTTATTTGACTTTTATTTCAAATTATATTTCAATATACTCTCTTTATTGTGGATAAGAATTTCCCTATTGTTATTGTTGATGTAAACATTCATTCAAGTTCTTAATTTACCTTTTACCTGTATGTAAGATAGTTTCCTACATATAGAACATTAACATTTGCCAAATTAAAAGCATATTTTTCTAATTAAAAATCTTCATAATTTGATACAATTAAATCACATAGTTTAATACTTAACTCTCTTATTCATTTTAGTGCAGGTCTCTTCATTTTTATTAATTAATTTGTGAAATTTGTATTGAGACTGTACCCAATGAAATTTTCACTAATATGACCATGGAAAGTAAGATGTACTAGGATAACACACTGGTCCTCTCAAAGCTTACAATTTAATGGGTGAACCAGACTGGACGTATACAACTCACCTAACTTGCTTTTTATTTTTAGATTATACATATAAACGAAGCCATATGCTATTTGTCTTTCTCTGTTGGACTTATTTTACTTAGCATAGCATCTTCTATGTCCATCCACGTTGTTGCAAATGGCAAGATTTCATTTTTTTTATCACGGTGTAATATTCCTATATATAGAAATATGTGTTATATATATGGTATATATATGTGGCATATACATGGTATATATAGTATATCTGTGGCATATATATGATGTATACATTACATATGTATGTGTGTGTATAGTATATACATGGTGTATATATGATGTCTGTCCAGAAGATATCTAGTCATGTAATATGAAAAATAGAGACATTTATTGAAGAAGATACAAGAGACAAGGAACATTGCACATAGGACAATAACACCTCAGTTCCCTTCAAAGTAGGCACCTTGGGAACTCACACAGTTCTCCCAGTTGCCATCAGTGGCACCGTCATATTTTCCTGAATTTTATCAGAGGGCTGAAACCTTTTCCCTTTCAAAGATGATTTTAGTTTTAGGAAAAGGCAGAAGTCACAGGGCCCCAAATCTGGACTTTGGGGGGGTAGGTCTGAGTCACCTGGGTGATTTGATGTTTCCCTAAAAAGCAGCATGAGATGTGATGCATGAGGGGGTGCATTGTTGTGATTAAGGTGCCTATCACCAGTTGCCCATAGCTGCGGCCTTCTGAATCATCTGAATATTTCTGCAGAGGAATGTTCGAGGTTAATGCAAAATTTGATGCAGATTTATTGCTCTACTTGCTCAGTCATTTTCAATGCAACAGCCACACAGTATGCGTGCTTATTCAAGTGTGCGTACCACCCACTGACTAGTACAGTGATGTTGTCATTCACACATGTGCATTCCAGTCCGCTCCTTGCCTGCCAGGTTACATCGATGTCGTGCTAACCATTCTCATTATATTAACAATGACTGGACTTTCTCCAGACAGATCTCATATATGGTGTTTATATATGGTATATATATAGTGGATATGATATTACCATGTATTGTTTATCTATTCATCTGTCAGTGGGCATCTAGGTTGCTTCCATATCTTGGCTATTGTAAATAATGTTGCAATGAATATAAGGTATCTATATCTTTGGAATTGGTGTTTGCATTTTCTTCAGTTAAACACCCAGAAGTGGAATTGAATTGCTGGGTTTTATGGTAGATATAATTTTAGTTTTCTGAGGGATCTCCGTACTGTTTTCTACAGTGGCTGCACTAATTTGCAGTCCCACTAACAATGCACAGGGGTTCCCTTTTCTCCACATCCTCTTCAGCATGTTATTATAAATGTAATCTTGTACCTCATCATCACTTATTTTATATACCTGTTGCTGTCTTCTTGTTATAGACCATAGTTGAGCAAATTTCTGAAGCAACCTTGTTCTTTTTTATATTTATAGTATAAAATTTTTTGGGGGGGGCTATAACTTATTTCCATAGTTTTGGCTCTGTAATAGCACTTAAGTGAATAGAAAAAATGAAGAAAAATATACTGAAAATAGATTAGGTGTGCATGATCAAATACATAGTAACACTAACATATGACAAAGCTTTTTTTGGGTTTCATATTTGCTTTTCCTGTTTATCTATTTTTGTCCTGTTTAATTTTGTAACTTCCAGGTTATTAGACATTTCTAGTTCAGCCCATGTCATATCCATTCAACAATTTCCAATATCTTTAAAACGCCATTAAGTTTATTTTGCTCATTAAGAGTCTCTACTTCCTGAACTTAATGAGAAGATTGAGGGAAGAGTAGATGTTGACAGTAATCAATGTTCTTCTATGTAGCAGCTACATAGCAATTAATTATTTTTCTGGAACTTGTTTTCAAAACTATTTGTTAAAAATATTTCACTGTATTATTTTCAGTACACACAGTTTTCTAGCATTGCTATTGCTATTAATTTATTCATAAACTGAATTCATTTCACTGTCTGTTTATGCAGCTTTTTGGTTTTCTTCAAATTGCTTGTGTTATTTTCCATATGAAAAATAGATAACTGTCTCTTTGACTAATTTCCTTCCAAATAAAAACTGTATCACCCTTTACTGACTCTGGGCAAAATGTAATAATTTAAGAAGATGCATTATGCCATCAATTCCACTGTATTTTAAAAGCAGTTTAATATTTGTGCTATCTCAAAGGCTAATTGGCTCATCTTAAATTTGGTCATCCTCTATAGATTAATAGTTGCCAGAACAAAATGTTTGAGTAATCAAGAATAGAGTTAACAACTGCCAGAATCTTCTGACGTGGGCCTTTTCTCAAGACTAAAACAGTTTAGTGAGAAGTCACTGGAAAATTTCTTACTAGCTACTTGGCAGGCTATAAAGTTGCCCTTGCCAATGACCACGCTGACAAGTTCAATCAAGAAGTGGTCATTTGTATCAATAAAGACTGAGTTCCTCTAATATTTCTTCTTCGACGGCCATGATTTTTCTGTCAGTCCACATCTCCTTTGCTTCAAGAGATGAGGCTCCTTCAGGTTCTCTCTGTGGCATGCCCAGCTTCAATCCTTCCACACTCTGGGTGGCTGCAAATTGTGTGTGTAGTGCAATTCCTGTGAAGGCGCTGCTATTCACTTAGCCTATTATGTTCACTAGCACTTGCTTCATTTCTACCTCATTTCTTTCTGTTGTCCTCTCATTTGTCTTATTTTCCTTTCTTGTTTCCCTCTCTTAACCCTTATAGATTTCTTTATTCCATTATTTAAGCCTAGTCCCCTTCTTTTGTTATTCTGAATGAATTCATTTATTTTCCTTTTTGTCCATTTCTCTTTTTACTAATTGTGGCTTTGTTGTTCTCCTTTTTAATTTTTTTACCTTTAGTTTGCGTTATTTAAAAAATTAGCCCAGATGGAATAGTCCTTAGTTTAGATCCAAAAATATTAATACTTAATTAAAGAATTTATTGTCTTATACTTTGTATTGATTAACTGGGTAACATCCTGTCCCATACATTTTGGTATAAGCGTTTTGTTTTATTGCATCACTTACCTTCATAAAGCCATCTTTTAAGTTTCACATTGGATACACCTTGTTGTATATTTTGGCATTAAGAATACCGTTAAATGCCAGACATTCTTTTGTGAAAAATTTTAATGTTAAGAAACCATATATAAAGTTTATTGAATATGCATAAAATATATTATAAACAATTGAGAACCTCTGGTAAATTCAATAAGAATTCAAAAATTAGTAAGAATCAAACCAGAAGAGTTCTTTATTTGTGAATCATCAAGTAATTTTGGGATGCAAAAATATTAGTGCATTAATTTTATTGTTTTGTAGTGTTGTTATAAATAAGAATTACTAATGATAATATCTGAGAGCCCTAAAATATTATGCATCAAAAATTGCCACTGCTAATTGAATTTTATGTGTGATATAATGCATAACACATAAAAAGAACCATCTCTTAATTGTCAATATGGAAGGATTTGGATATGGTTTGTGTGTTGACCTGTCTGATGTTTAATAAAGGAATGGGCATTTAAATCAAAGAATTGTGCTTAATAGCAAAAGCCAATCCAGTCGTAGACTCACAATTAACAGATTCAAATGCTCGTGCCATACTCTGTTATGAGTTTCCATAAGGATTTGTTTCCATACATTTTAAGAATTATTCAGGAAGTTGTAGTACGGGGAGGATAATGTTTATGTTTTATTAATTTTGGATCCCCTCCTAGAACTGTTACTCACTTTTTCTGCTGTTGCACACACATCAAACGGGATTTGTTTCAGGACACACAGCTTTAAGGTATAGGTCAAATATACGTATACAGTGTAGATAAAAATATATAGATCCGTCCACTTACTAT
>PVJD01014157.1:0-30440 GCA_004026545.1 Mormoops blainvillei | reverse complement strand
ATTTTTAAATATAATTTTCATAATAAGAACTCAGCAGTGGCAGCAAAGTTCTTAGGCAAAACACTGGAATTCATTAAATTATTCACTTAACAATATTTATATGTTGTATACTACAATGGGTAAATCAGTGTTCTAGTCTCTGGAGAAACAGTAATAAACAAAAAATAGATGAAAATTCTGCTCTCTTGGAGTTTACATTCGAGTGGGTTAGACAACAGATAGATGAATAAATAGATTTAACAACTGATCTTGGTTGGGTGTTTCCAATATATACAGATCCTCTGCCAGGAAAAAAAAAATAGAGGTTAGAGCTGAAGAACTAAATGGGACAGGCTATGAACATGAACACTAGGCCTGTCCACAGGTGTCCTCCAACAGAATAGTATAAACTACATATGGCACCTATAGATAGGCAGCTGTAGTAGAGAAACAGGCAGCAAAATTGGGGTGAGTTGGTGTGGGCTTACAGAGGAATACAGACAGGGTAGTGGCAGGGCTAGGAAGTGTGGCAATAAACATGAGCATCTCAGCCCTGTGTGGTGTTCAGATCAGCTCTATAGCCCCTATGAGCCAGGCCAGAGGAGAGCTGGGATCCTGTCTTAGATGACCTAGGATGGAGGAGAGGTCATCTAAGGGTCAAGACAGAGCCTCAGTCTCTACGGTGAACTATAGGGTTGGCACCCTGACCATGGGGTCATCAGTGTGACTGGAGCTAGAGGGACAGTAGTAGTTGCTGAGGCCAGAGAGGCAATGGGTGAGTAGGTATATGAGGCAGATGGAAAGAAGAAGATACATAAGTGACTGGGTGAACTTTTGCTTTTACTATCAATGATATGGAAAGAAACCCTTTGGAGGTTTCTGAGTGAGGACTGCCATGATCTGAGTAGATTTAAACAAGCTGACTTTAGCTGCTGTGTAGAAAGTAGACTAAAGAGGGAGAGAGGCCAGGGGAAATTCTAAACTCAAGAGATCAATTAGGTAATAGGTGACATGATGCTGAGTCAGCTCAGCCACTGTCCCCTGGTTTCTTACATTCCTTTGTCTAAGAACAAACACCCATTTTAAAATTTGAAAAATTGGTGTATAGAAGTTTCAAACATTCAGATGTCAGATGAGATTTACAAGCAGATATGTAATTGACATTTTTACTCTTCATGGTGTGACTCAGCCTTTAGAAAATTAGAATAATTGTGAAGAAAACTATTTTTCTCATGTGTTAAAAAAATGCAGGTTTTTTTCTATTTTTTGTATGGTTGTTCAAGTATTGTTGTCTCCATTTTCCCACCACCGCTTTCCCTGACCATGGGGCTATTTTGTTTTTGAATAAAATATCAAAATTTATTAAGCGCCCACGATGGGTCATGCACTGTTCTAAGTACAGCAGTGAATAAGACGGACAAAACTCCCTTTTTTATGGAGTTTGCATTTAGAGGTAGATAATAAACACCATAAATAAATAAAGCAAAGGAGGAAGTTAGGGAACACTGGGATGGTATAAGCAATTTTAATTAGAGAGGACAGGATGAGCCTTACCAAGAAGATGGACTGAAAGAAGTAAAAGAGAAGGTTTGTGGCTAAGAGGGGGAGGATGATTTGCAGGCAGAGGAACCAACATGTGCAAAGGCCCTGAAGCAGGAGCATGCCTGAGGAACTGTGAAGTCATCAGTGTGGCTGGAGCCCAATAAACTAGAGGGAAAGTAGTAGTTGCTGAGGCCAGAGAGGCAATGGGTGAGTAGGTGTGTGAGGTAGATGGAAAGAAGAAGATACATAAGTGATTGAGTGAACTTTTGCTTTTACTATCAATGATATGGAAAGAAACCCTTTGGAGGTTTCTGAGCGAGGACTGTCATGGTCTGAGTAGATTTAAACAAGCTGACTTTAGCTGCTGTGTAGAAAGTAGACTAGAGAGGGAGAGAGGCCAGGGGAAATTCTAAACTAAAGAGATCAATTAGGCAATAGGTGACATGATGCTGAGTCGGCTTAGCCACTCTTCCCCGGTTTCTTACATTCCTTTGTCTAAGAACAATGTTGATGACAGAGCCAGGGGCAGGGCAGTAGCTGCTGCAGGTGGGGACAAAGTGACCCTAGATATGGGAGAAATAGGCCAAGAACGTAGGTTGCTCCCAGCCCCAGTTCCACTCATATCCACACATATCCACTCAGGGGTCTTTGAATCATTTGATGCAAGAACCATTTAATTGTTCTTGGGTGGAGTATTTTTGTTAAGCCCCAAATGATTCTAACATACAAGCAGAGCTGAGAACCATCGATGGGGCCACTGCAAATGGATGCCACAAAGAGCAGGTAGTCACACATCTACCCATCACACATTTCTTAAAAATTTATTATGCCCAGCTGGTACCCACACTGCCTAGCACATAGAAAGTGCTCAGGAGATGCTATATTTTACTGTTAATTAACAATGAGTGAGGCTGAAGTTTTCTACCATATGGATTGATATGATCACAACTATGCTTTGGAAATTTTATCTGACAGTGGTAGGTAAAATAATTGTATCTTGGAAGAGAAACTTGTGAAAGGGAGAATGGGTAGAGCAATTTTCTCAATCATCACATGTCACAGTTACCTGGAGGACTTATTGAACCAGAGATCTCTGGGCTCCAACCACAAAATTTATGATTCAGGGGGTCTGGAGAAAGGCCTGAGAATTTGCATTTCTAACATGTTCCTAGAGGTAGATCCAAGATGACAGCTGAGTAAGTGGAAGCTACGCTAACTCCCTCCCAGGACCAAACTGGAATTACAACTAAACCATGGAAAAATCATCCTGAATAATCAACTTAACACTAGCTGGAGAGAAGCCTTATTACCAAGGACATACAGAAGAAACCACATCACCACAACAAGACTGATAGAAAGTGCAGAGGCACAAGAGGGCTGGCTGGGCTCCAACTGGTGGCAGCTGAAGATCCAGAGGGATATTTCAGTGGCCAGGGGGTTCCCCCTGAGAAGTGTGAGGTCTAAACCCTAAGCTGGGTTCCCTGGCGTAGAGAAACAGGACCAGGAAAGGAACCCAAATAACATTCAGCTGTGAAAAGCAGAGGGGTTTCTGTCCATCAAGGAAAAAATGGCAGAGATGGTGAGAGCTTCTTAAAGGGCCAATGCACAAAATTTCATTTGCAGCCACTTTCCTTGGGCTCCAGCAGAGAGAGAGCAGAGTGGACAAGAACCACCAAGGAGAGTCTGGGGTCAGTGGTTCTGGGGAGGGAACTGAAGAGTCAGTTGCCAGGATCCCTGTGCTGCGTCATCCCCCATACTGCAAAAGCCATGTTTCTCAGGCAGAGTGCTCCCCTCCAAGTTGCATCAGCCTGAGGGGTAGAAATAGTTCCACAGGAATCCCTCTACCCTAACCTGGGAGCTCAAACTGGGCTGCAGAGTACAGTGGGAGGCACTTTCAATGTTTAAGCTTAACAGAAAGCCTTCAAGCCAAGATGGATCTCTGGGATCTCACTGACGCATCCCCCGGCCTGGGCTGGTAGAAGCTGACCGTAGTGTGAAGCCTGGTTCTTTCTGCACACAAACAAGCCCAACAGAGGAAGTCACAAGCTGTAGGTGGCTCATAGCTCCAAACGGGTTGTCCAGGGCCAGTCACAGGCAGCATCTGATTTGGGATTACACCAGGGTCTTTGCAGATCTACCTATTACATAGAAACAAACACAAAAAGGCACCCAAAATCAGAAGGCAAAGAAACAGGCCCCAAATAAAAGAACAAGAGAATTCTCCAGAAGAAGAACTAAATAACGTGGAGGCAAGCAATTTATCAGATATAAAGTTTAGAGTAATGATTATAAGGATACTCAACAGCATGAAAAAAGACATAGAAACCATAAAAAAGGACCAGTCAGAAAAAAAAAGAATGCAATATCTGAGATAAATAATACACTGGAAGGAATAAACATTAAGTCTGATGAAGCTGATAGAATCAGTGATTTGGAAGACAAGGTAGAGAAAAGACCTAAGCAAAGCAGCAAAAAGGAAAAAGAATTAAAAAATGAGGAGAGCTTAAGAAACCTTTGGGACAACATAAAGCATAACAATATCCACACCATGGGAATACCAGAAGGTGAAGGGAGTGAGCAAGGGATCAAGAACCTATTTGAAGAAATAATGACTGAAAACTTCCCTAAGCTGGTGAAGAAAAAGGACACAAAAATCCAGGAAACACAGAGTCCCAAACAAGATAGACCCAAAGAGGCCCACACCAAGACACATCATAATTAAAATGGCAAATCTTAAAGAGAAGAGAGAATCTTAAAAGCTGCAAAAGAAATGCAGTTATTTACCTACAAGGGAGCTCCAATTAGACTGCTGTCTGATTTCTCAACAGAATCATTTCAGGCCAGAAAGAACTGGCATGAAATATTCAAGGTGATGAAAAGCAAGGGTTTACAACCAAGGCAACTTTACCCAGCAAAGGTATCATTTAAAATTGAAGGAGAAATGAAGAGCTTCCCAGACAAGAAAATGCTAAAGGAGTTTGTTAATACCAAACCAGTACTGCAGCAAATGTTAAAGGGCTTGCATTAAGAAGAAAAAGGGGTAAAAAAACAGGAAAATAGTTATAAAATAAAGTGGCAGTAAATACGTATCTATCAATAATCACTTTAAGTGTAAATGGCTTAAATGCTCCAACTGACAAGTTCCATGGTGATGCTAATGCTGCAGGTCTGAAAAATGCACTTTTTGAGACATACACTGCAGCAGCCTTGACTATGGCAAATGATCAGGCGAGAGGTGAAGAAGGCCTTGCCCTCATGAGAGAGGGTGAGAGAATGGAACAAGCTGAGAGATGCTATGCAAGTAAATGCAGTAAGAATGTTGCAATTAGTTGGCTAAAGAGAGGGCTGGGGGAGGGCCCAAAAGAGGGTGAAGTCCGTGATGATTCTTCAGGTTACGATATGGGAAAATGGCCCAAGATGAAGGGCAGCCCCTTTTGTGAAGCATTTATTTTAGTTCCGTTGTTAAAAGAAAAAGAGGTTCTTTGTTTCCTCCGTACAGGATTCTGCTTTTTTACCCCTACTAAATAGTATAATAAATTCCACAGCCTTATTTGTTTTATCAAATAATAGAATGCCTGCCAATATCTGTTAAGCTAATATTATAGCTCAATTCCTGAACATCTTGTAGTGGTTATTTCTAACATGTTCTGGGATCTGTACTTAGGGTACTCAGTTCTTTAACCAACCCACATTTGAAATTGAATTGCTAGTGTAGAAGCTTATCAAGGTTATTATGTCTGCAGAATAATTTACAGCAGATGCAGACCAGGGGGTCCATCTCTGATACTGCAATTATTTCAGTAATCTATAAACTCAATGGCTGTTCATAGAGCAATAAATGCTGTGCAAGTGTTTCTATTTCTGATTGACTTTTTTCAGAGATGAAACAATACAAATGGTTTAAAATAAAGGCATGTGATGTTGAAAGATCCATGCCTGTAATTTTAAAAAACTGCTCTAGTGTTGAGGGTCTGTTTAGCAGATTTAATAGTTTATAATTTGAAGAAGTGATAGAGGTGAGATATCCTTTTCATCATCTGGCTAGAGAATAAAACATAGTGTTTAGATCCTCTGCATTATATTACCTGTTCATAAAATACATATTCCTGGGCCTGGCCTTAGATTTCTAAATATCTTGGCTATGGCTTCAGAATCTGCATATAAAATAAGGACCACAGCTTTAAGAGCCACTCAGAGGTAATATCAACAGGCAAGAGGTCAAAACAATGGGCAAGCTATGCTACGAGTTAGAGCAAAGAAGCTTGACAAGAAAGAGGGTTTTCACACAAGTCCATTTCTATATGTAATTAGTGTAGATAATCATCAAATTTCAGAGCAGAAAACAGGCTCAATAGCAACTTGTCAATCAATGTGTCAGAGGAAGCTCCAGCTAAAACTCAGGCTTTCTTTCTCTTAAGTCAGTGCTATTTTTATCAACTGTGACAATCTTCTTTATTTATTTACTTATTTATTTATTTATGTTTTTATTTAATCATTTGTTTTCATGGCTATCACCATTCCAGAGCTTTTACGGTCAACATATGATTTACTTTTCTTGCCAGAAAATTACACATTTGTTAGCTAAAAACACAAATGAAACCAATTTGAGCAGGGATCATAAAACCCTTATGTTCCCTCTTCACCATGTACTGTTGGGCCCCCTCTGCATATTTTACTGAGATGCATCCTGTTTTTTCCCAGTGCTAGTGGTGAAAGTTTGTGGTAATTTTTTTAAAAATTTTTGTTCACCTTTATAGAGGCATAGTTGACTTACAATAAACTTCACATATTTAAGATATGCAATTTGGTGACTAGAGACATTTGTATACACCTGAGAAACCATTGTCAAAATCCAGAACACATCTATCACCCTAAAAGTCTCCTTGCATCCCTTTCTAATTTCTCCTTTTGCTTCCTACCCTCCTGTCACCAGAAACCATTGAACTGTTTTCTGTCACAACAGATTTGCTCAGTTTTTCTAGAGTTTTAAATAAATCAAATAATAAAGTACAAATTCTTTTTTTTTTTTTTTTTGGTTCTTTCAGTCATGTAGTCACATGTACCATAGTTCTTTTGTTTTTACTGCTAAGAAGTAGCCTTTTATCTATAGTTTTGCTTTCCACGGTTTCAGCTATCCGAGATCAACAGTGGTCCAAAAATATGAAATGAGAAATTTCAGACATAAACAATTCATAAGTTTTAAATTGCACACTATTGTGAGTAGTGTGATAAAATCTTGAGCTGTCTTGCTCTATCCTATGTGAGATATGAATCAACCCTTTATCCAGTATATTCACACTATATGAGGAGTTACTAAAAAAAAAAAACAAAACCAAAAAACAGAATTGATTTATAAAAAATTGTGTAGTTATTCTTACATGTTTAAACTTCAGTCAACTTCAAAGTAGTCTCCATTTGATGCAATATGCCTATCAAGACATTTTTCCACTTTTCAAAACAGTTTTTGAACTTGTCAATTTTTATGCTTTTTGGTGCTTGTTTTTTTTTTGTTTCTTTGTTTTTCCTCTGCCTCATTGGTGAAATATTTCCCTTTGGGGACTTTTCCATCCAGGGAAACAAAAAAAATAGTCCCTGGAGTGATACTGAGTTAATAGGAAGGGCAGGGCATAGAGGTCTTGCCACTTTGGTCAAAAACTACTGAACACTCAGCGCAGTGTGGGCAGGTGCACTCATAAATCACCCATCATGAAATGGGAAAATGTATTGAAAGAGTCTTCAAAAAAAATTCACTGAAGCCTAATGCAGCCTCTCACAACAATGGCAGCTAGTATACTGATACAGATGGGTTCCTAGAACACTCACCTAGTGGGGGAAACCTGTACTATAAGGGCCCGCCCTCCAGAAGATAACTCTTGGGTACCCCCTCATATACTCAACCCACCCATTAGTTGCTTGGTATCAGAATGGCTGTCATGGTATTGCAGTGCTTGTGTTTGAGTAATCCTTATTTTACTCAATGACAACCCCAAAGTACAAGGGTAGTGATACTGTCATTTTGTAAATGCCAAAGAGAAGCAGCCAAGTGCTTCCTTTAAGTGATAAGGTACGTATTATAGGAAAAAACATAGACTATATAGGGTTCGGTATTGTCCCCATTTCAGGTATCCACTGGGGATGTATTCCCTGTGGAGAGTGGAGAAATACTGCATTCCACTGCAAAGACACAGCATAACTTGTTTATCCCATTCACTTATTGATGGGCATTAGGGTTGTCTTCAGTTCTGGCTGTTATAAATAAAGCTGCTATGAACATTTGCATGCAAGTCTTATGTGTACATGTTTTCAATTATCTTGAATAAATACCTAGGATAGATTGGCTAGATCATATGGTGAGTGCATATTTTTTAAGAAGCTGCCAAACTCTTTTTCAAAATAATTTTAATCATTTTACATTTCCACCAGCAGCATCTGAGTTTCAATCACTCCACATCCTTAACAATACTTAAAATGGTCAAACTTTCTAATTTTACCCATTCTGATATGTTAATGTTATCTCATTGTAATTTTAATAGGCATTTTCTAATAACAAGAACTTTAAGACTGGCAAATGTTATTCTGGTTGTCAATACTAGCCCCTGTCAAAATTCTTCAACAATTAGTTAACCAAGTAGTTAATAAATATTTTAAAAAGGCTGGCAGTATCACTAGCTGCCAACTAGGCTTAATATCAACAATTCATACCAAGCAAAGGTTATTCAAATTTTGATAAGGCATTATTAGATCAGTAGATAAGAAAGACAATGTAGGCTATAATCACTAAGTAGTCATCAAAACATGACAGTTGCTTGTCATTATGAGAAATCCTTACATGCACCTAGATTTTTGATCTTGAGCACTTTTGTATCCTCCTTTTTTCCAGCCTTGTGTGTCTCTTCACTCTCATTCTGTCCAAGCAGGGTCTCTTCATTTGCTATTGGATTAAATTCAAGTTCTCCAACAGCCTTATGTTTGATGGCACCGTGTCCTCTTCCATTTACGATGGCCCTTGTCCAATATTCTGCATATTTTTTCATTTGGTCTAGTTGTCAGCTCAGGGTTCTTTATGAAAAATCACTTGTACATTGCTTGCCCATAAATTTTTATAATTTTCTAACTGGTTGGTTTAGACATAATGACCTATTAAAAACGTTTATTCATTACAGTATCTATTGAATGTTCAGTGTGGGGCAATCTTGTTATCCTAATCTAAAGGTCCATATCTGCTGATATATAATGATTATCCTTATCCCTTTAATACCATGGATATTAAATGTGATTCAATTTTAGCCTGATTTTCAGTTTTACTTCTGCCTCTTAATCCTAAAGGTTTTTAATTTAAGCAGGTCTTAATCTACATAGAGTCTCTTATAATTAAAGTTGAATAGCTTCCCAAACCTGGTTCAGTTGTCAGCAGAAAGCAATTTAGAGGGAGTTTTCCTAAGTGAGGGGAAGAAAAAATTAATCTCTTTATGGATAAGGTGTGTCATGGGGTTTTGCCCAGAATGCTCCCAAGATGCTTCCAAAAGTCACATGGCACTCAGCCTTGCTGTGTGTAACTAATGGTTTCCAGAGGAGAAAACAAGATTTTAGCAGAGTCAAATGAGTAAATTTCTATCTTCTCATTGAAAAAGGAACACTAGAAAGATTGCTCACTACTCTCTCTTTCCAAAATTGGGAAACTACCAATAGGATAGCTCCTCCCATGAAGGAAAGAGCTAGTGAAGGCTCTGTGAGGTTTCCAAACCTGAGATTATTAAAGGAGGAATCTCTAGGAGTAAATGAAGCCTTTTTGCAGGTATAGAAATAAGACAGCTTGGAGACTACCTGTATTCCTAGAAATGTAAGAATATTTTCTTAATAGTATCTCTTAGATTATTATACATTACAAAAAATGTTATAAGAGTATTTAAGAAGCAAAAATGCTACACCTGGAAAATAAGGTCATATCCAGATAAGCCTACAGGTATATCAATTGCCCATTCCCAGTCTGGGGATTGGGGAGGCATTATTTATTAACATCCTATAATCAATTAGTAGAGTTTACAGCAGCAGTCTTCAAAATACGGCTTTAGTGTCATGATAAGCAGAAGAGCTTGTTAAATTAGATTCTTGGGTTCACTCTTAAATCTCTGAGATTGGAATCCAGGAATCTGCATTTTTATCAAGCATCCAGGTAATTCATGTGCTAACTGAAGTTTGAATATCACTATTTTATTTTATTTTTATCCTCATCCAAGGACATTTTTCATTTCTTCTAGAGGGGGACAGAGAGAGAGAGAGAGTGAGAAAGTGAGAGTGAGAGAAACATCTATGTGAGAAACACTGATCAGTTACCTCCCGTACACACCTACACTAGGGAACGAACCCACAACCTGTGCATGTACTCGGACCAGGAATCAAATCTGCAACCTTTTGGTTATGAAAGGATGCTCCAACCAACTGAGCCACACTAGCCAGGGCGAAATCACTATTTTAAACCTTTAAGTAGGATGTATTATAAGTCCAGTCTGGTGCTAACAGATAAGGTCATTATGAATACACAAGTAGATTGAATATTTTTTATTTTGGAATCAAATGTAGTTTGTAAATCATGCTATTCTATTATGGTAAGTCTACATATAGCCAGAGAATTCCCTAGAGATGACCGGAGACTTTACTGAGCTGAACTGCTAAGATGCATTATGTAAAGCCCACCACAGACAATATTTTGCATATAAATATCTCCACCATGATTGTTCTTATACTTTCATGTTTCGTGAGCAAACTTGTGATGGGGTTATGAAACTAATTTATCTTAAACTACCCTGAAAACTTTCTGTAAAATATGCATAGTATACTACCTAGCATATGGTAAGCACTCAGTAAATATTTACTGAGGAAATAAATGAATAAATGCTTTTGTTCATCTCATCTTTTCCACTGCTTTATGCCCTTAACACCTTCTGTGTGTCTTATCACAGTAATTAACATTATAATTAATATTATAATCTGAATATAATTAAGATTTCCAAGCCAAAATCTGGAGAGTTACCCAAGAAACCATCTTTTCATTCACATATTATTGGTCACTAAATTCCCTCATGTTTCTACCACCTAGAGTTTTCTCACTTCTCTGGTTTCTCCAAAGTTGGGTTATGTGAGATGTTATATGTTAGTAAAAGAAATGATAAATCAAAAGATATAAGGATAATGAGCATGTATGTACCTAAAAATATGTTCTATAAATATATAAATGTCTTACAGAGTGAAAATCAACAATTGGAGATTTTAAGACAGCCCCTTCAGAAATTTTAAATCAGGTAACATAAAAGATAAAAGGAAATTTGAATAACATGATTGATAAGTTCAAATCAATAGATGTATAGAAATTTACACCTAACAGAGAATATATAGTATTTGTGAGCAAACATGAAATATTCATAAAAATCTTTATGTGTTAAATTCTAAATAATTAACAGTATACAGACTATGCAAAAATAATTAGTATCCAGCAACAAAGTATTTTTTTTTTAATCTCATATGCCTGGAAACTAAGTAAAATACTATTAAGTGACCCTGGGTTAAAATAAATATCATAAGGAAGATTACAAAATACTCAAAACTGAGAGATTAGAAGACTACATGCCAAAATTTTTGGAACACAGCTAAACAAGTGCTTAGAGGGAAATGTCTAGTTTGGAATAGATTTTGCCAGCAAATAAGAAAGATTGAAAACAAATGCTAAGCATTCAACTCAAGAATCTGGAAAAAGGAGCAACAAGCACACACCCAATGGAACAGGAAAAGGACACAGTAAAGAGGGAGAAATCAGTGAAAGATAGAGCAAAATAAAAGTAGGGGCGATTAAGTGTGCCTGAAACTGGTTTATGAAAAAATGTTTAACATAAACCACTGTTAGAGAGCTTGGGTGTGGAGGGTAGGTGAAGAGAGAGAATACCCAATAGTACAGAGACAAATAAATATGGAATTAATATAACTCTGAAACCCTGTTGCTAAAGTGGAAATGTGGTTTGCAGAGTCCCAGTCCTAACATGACACAGGGAAGAACAAAAAAGTGTATTTGGAACCGAGAGAGTAGTTTAATAACCAACTCAGCAACAGATAGAGAAGCAGTTAACAAGTTTGGCATTTCAAAGCCCTCGACCACAGGTAGTAGACTTTAATCCTGAAACACAACAGCAGAAAAAGAAATCATGGGTTTCAAAGATGAATGAGTTTTCTGTAAAATACAATTAATATCTCCATTTATTATATTTGATCTGTGGGATAATAAAATGCATGCATTCTTGAGATCCAAGATGGTAGAGGGGTAAGTAGAAGCTACACAAACCTCCTCCCAGGACCAATCTGGAATGATGACTAAATTGTAGAGAAATAGCCCTTTTTAACTAACTGAACACTAGCTGGACAAAAACCTTATAACCATGGACAGATAAAACACTACACCACAATGTGAATGGTACAGAGCACAGAGGAGACATGAGAGAGCTGGCTTAGCTCCCACAGGTGGCAGCTGAGGTTCTGGAGGGATATTTAAGCAGCTGGGGGCAGGGGGTTCCCCCTGAGAAGTGTGGAGTCTAAACCCCACACTGAGCTCTCCAGCCTACAGCACCAGAGCTGGAAAGGAACCCAGATAACATTCAGCTGTAAAAAGCCATAGGGTTTCTATCAGCCAGGGAGAGATGCCTGGAGATGCAGAGTACCTCTTAAAGGGACAAAGCACAAAATTTTGTGTGCAACCACTTACACTGGGTGCTGGCAATGGGAGGGCGGAGTGGACTAGACATGCTTGAGGAGAACCTGGGGTTGGTGGCTCTAGGGAAAGAACTGAGGGAACAGCCACCAGGAACAATGTGCTGAGTCATCTTTCTCAGGCAGAGCACTCCTCTCTGAATGGCATCAACCTGGGGGAAGCAATAGCCCCACCAACAGGAATTACTCTGTGCCACCTGTGGCACTTAAGCTCAACTGCCCATTACAGATTAATTAGTTAAACATCTGATAAATTTAATAGCTTTAGTTTAACATCTAAGGTGGAAAATACAAAGAAGGAGCCAAAATGAAAAGACAAAGAAACAGAACCCCAAATGAAAGAAAAGAAAGTTTTCCAGAAGAGCTAGATGAAATGGAGGTAGGCAATTTATCAGATAGAGTTTAGAGTAATGATTATAAGGAAGAAAAAGACATAAAAACCATAAAAAAGGATCAGTCAGAAATAAAGAATGCAATATCTCAGATAAATAATACACTGGGTGGAATAGGCAGTAGGTTAGAACAGGTAGAGGACTGAATCAGTGTTTTGGAAGACAAGGTGAAAAATACAATCAAGCAAAGCAGAAAAAGAAAAATGAATTTTAAAAAAATGAGGAGAGCTTAAGAAACATCTTGGATAATATGAAGCTAACAATATCCGCATCATGGGAATACCAGGAGAAAAAGAGAATGAGCAAGGGATCAAGAACCTATTTGAAGAAATAATGACTGAAAACTTCCCTGATCCGGTGGAGGAAAAAGTCACGCAAGTCCAGGAAGCACTGAGAGTCCCAAACCAGTTGGATCCAAAGAGGCCTATACTGAGACACATCATAATTAAAATGACAAGGCTTAAAGACAAGGAGAGAATCCTAAAAGCCATGGGAGAAAAGCGGGTAGTTACCTACAAGGAAGCACCAATTAGACTCACTTCAGATTACTCATCAGAAACGTTTCAGGCCAGAAGGGAGTGGTGTGAAATATTCAAGGTGATGAAAAGCAAGGACCTTCAAGCAAGGTTATTTTACCCAGCAAGGCTATTCAATGAAAAGACATAGGGTAGCTAAATGGATAAGAAAACAAGACCGATATATATGCTGCCTCTAAGAGACCCATTTCATATCAAAAGATACATACATACTAAAAGAAAAGGGTTAGAAAAAGATATTTCATGCAAATGGAAGGGGAATTAAAAAGCTGGGGTAGCAGTACTTATATCTGACAAAGTAGACTTTAAAACCAAGGCTATAGTAATAGAGAAAGAGACACTACATAATGATACAGGGAACAATTCAACAAGAGGATATAACCCTAGTAAACATCTACATACCCAACATAGGAACACCTAAATATGTAAAGCAAATCTCAGTGGACATAAAATGGAGAGATCGACATAAATACAGTCATAGTTGGGGATTTTAACACTCCTTTGACTTCAATGGATTGATCTGCCACAAAGAAAATCAACAAGGAGACTGCAACCTTAAACAACACACTAGATCAAATGGATTTAATTGATATCTTCAGAGTATTTCTCCCCAAAGCAGCAGAATATGCATACTTTGCAAGTGCACATAGAATGCTTTTTAGGATAGAACACATGATAGGACACAAAATAAGTCTCAACAAATTTAAGAAGACTGAAATTATATGAAGCATCTTCTGTGACCATAATGCCATGAAACCATAAATCAATCACAAGAAGAACACTGGAAAACAGACAAAGACATGGAAGCTAAATAACATGTTATTAAACAGTAAATGAGTCAACAATGAGATCAAGGAAGAAATCAAAAGATATCTTGAAACAAATGAAAATAAAGACAAAACAATCCAAAATCTGTGGGACACTGGGAAAGCAATCCTAAGAGGAATATTCATAGCATCACAGACCTACCTCAAAAACAAGAAAAAGATAGGGATTCAAGATGGTGGAGGGGTTAATGGAAGTTACACTGATCTCTTCCCAGGACCAATCTGGAATTATAACTAAATTGTGGAGAAATCACACAGAGCAAACTGAACAATAGTGAGTGAGAAACCTCACAACCTCGGGCATACAGAAGAATCTGTTGAGCACAACCTGACTGATAAGTAGTGTGGCGGAGACACAAGAAGGCTGGCTAGGCACCTTGAGGCACCAATGCCAGAGTAAATTTAAGCACACAGTTGGGTCCCTCTGAGAAGAGCAGGGTCTAAATCATAAGTGGGGATCCCCAGCCTATAGCACCAGAGCCCAAAAAGTACACAGATAACAGTCAGCTGCAAAAAGTGGCAGGGCTACTGTCTGCCAGAGATGGGCAACTGGAGATTGAAAGAGCCATTTAAAGGGTCAATGCATAAATTTTCATTTGCAACCACTTACCTGGGGCTCCAGCAATGATGGGGGCAGAGTGGGGTACAGAAGCCTGAGGAGAGGCTGCAGATGGAAGTTTTGAGAGAGAACTGAAAAAGTAGCCTCACAGATCCCAGTGCTGAGCTGTCCCCCACAGGGCAGCAGCCATCTTTCTCAGGCAGACCACTTCCCTGAGTGGCAGCCTGAGAGGAAACAATAGCCCCGCCCCCAGGAGGGACTCTGTCTTGGCCCTGTGGTGCTTAAACCTGACTGCTGAGTGCAGAGTGGCAGTAGAGGGGCTTGAGGAGAGACAGTAGATCCCCACAAAGGAGGGGGCAGAGTGGACTAGAGGGGCTTGAGGAGAGACTGGGAATGGAGACTTTGGCAAGAGAACTGAGAGAGCAGCCTCATAGATTCTGGTGCTGAATCATTACCCATAAGGCAACAGCCATCCAGCTCACACAGATCACTCCCCTCTAAGCCCCAACAGCCTGAGGGGAAATATTATCCCCAACCCCAGGAGGGATTCTGCCCCAACCTATGGTGTTAAAGCCTATTTGCTGAACAGAGTGACTAGATTAACAACTGAAGGAGACAGCCACAGACAGTAGATCCCTTGAAGTCTTGAACAGGCTGCCTAAGGTCAGGTAGGGTCTACATCTGACATCATCAAAGGTGGATTCAGAAAGAAAAAATGGCAGTAAATTCTAGAGGCTACTGAGGTGAAATCGACTGTGGTCTTCTTCATGATTGCGGTATTTTCTTTACTACATAGATTTTTAACATTCATTTCTTGTTCATCAATTTGTGCTTTATTGAGTCACTAGATTTTATACTATAGTTTGTTTCTCTCCTTTCTTATAGTAGTCTTAATCTCTTTACAGCCATATTAATACTGTTTCATTTGCTGTTGATAGTGGGATTGCAGGGGGAGTTAATTTTGTGGTTGTAGGTTTGTTTCTTGGCTTTGTGGTTTTACTCTGGCAGATAAATAATGGGAAGGCAAAGAAACAACCCCCAATCAAAGGGAAAGGAGGAATCCACAGAAAGACTACTAAATGAAATAGAGGCAAGGAAATTATCAGATACTGAGTTCAAAACAATGGTTATAAGGAAGCTCAAGGAACTCAAAGAGCTCAGTGAGAATTACAAAAAACTACAGGGAAACTATGAGGAACTTACTGTAAACTATCTCAGCATGAAAAAGGATATAGAAACTATCAACAAGAACAAAGAAGAAATTAAGAATACAATTTCTGAATTGAAGAACACAGTAGAAGGAGTCTAGAACAGTCTAGCTGAATCAGAGGATCGAATCAATGGGCTGGAGAACACAGCAGAAAAAAAAATTCCAGAAAGAGCAAGAAAATGAAAAAAGGCTCAAAAAGAATGAAGAGGGGTTAAGGAAAATGCAGGGCAATGCAAAACATAATAACATCCATATAACAGGAGAACCAGAAGGAGAAGAGGAGCAAGGGATAGAAAACCTCTTTGAAAAAGTGATGATGGAAAGCTGCCTTAATTTGAGGAGAGAAAAAGCCATACAAGTCCAGGAAGCACAGAGGGTCCCAATCAAGAGGAACCCAAAGAGACCCACTCCAAGACACATCATAATTAAAATGGCAGATGTCAAGGATAAAGAGATCATCTTAAAGGCAGCAAGGGAGACATAGGAACTAACATACAAGGGAACCCAACAAGGCTAGCAGCTGATTTCTCCACGGAAACACTATAGGCCAGAAAGGAATGTCAAGAAATATTCTGAGTAATGAAAAGCAGAGGCCTGCAACCAAGACTACTCTACCCAGAAGACCTCTTGATTAAAATGGAAGGTTAAATAAGGAGTTTCCCAGACAAAAGAAGGCTAAAAGAATTATCTCTACCAAACCAGCAGTGGAAGACATGCTAAAGGGATGCTTTAAGAAGATGAAGAAAAAGAGTGACAGAGAGGAACACTACTACAAAGGGAAAAATGAATAAGTACCTATCAATAATAACTTTAAATGTAAATGGATTATATTCTCCAATCAAAAGCATAGAATAGTTAATGGATAAGAAAATGGGACCCGCACATGTGTTGCTTCTAAGAGACCGACCTAAGAACAAAGGAGCTATACAGACTGAAAGTAAAGAGTTGAAAAAAAATATTCCAAGCAAATGAATAGGAAAAAAAGAAAGCCAGGGTAGCAATAATTATCAGACAAAATAGGCTTCAAAACAAAGGCCATAAAAAGAGACACAGAAGGACACTTCATAATACTCAAAGGAAGAATGCATCAAGACAACATAAACATTGTAAACCTATAGGTGCCCAACTAAGGAGCACCCAAATATATAAGGAAAATCCTGGAGGACTTCAAGAAATATATAGACAGGAACATACATATAGTAGGGGACTTTAACACCCCACTGTCAACAATGGATAGATCTTCCAAACAAAATGTCAACAAGGATATTGTTGACTCTTCAGATCAAATGAACTTAACTGATATATAGAGAACCTTTCATCCCAAAGAAGCAAACTACATATTCTTTTCAAATGCACATGGACAGTTTCAAAGATAGACCACATGATAGAATACAAAACAAGCCTCAAAAATTTTAAGAAAATTGAAATCATATCAAGCATTTTCTCAGACCACTAGAGCTTACAACTAGAAACCAACCTCAAGGAAAAAACTCAAAAACATTCAAACTCATGGAGACTCAAGAGCATACTATTAAACAATGAATGGGTCAATAATTAGATCAAAGAAGAAATCAAAAAGTTTCTGGAAACAATTGAGAATGAACACACAAAAGTCCAAAAGCTATCGGAGACAGCAAAGGCAGTCCTGAGAGGAAAGGCCATAGTAATATAGGCCTACCTATAGAAGATAGAAACATTTCAAATAAACAACCTAACTTTACATCTACAAGAACAGGAGAAACAACAACAAACATAGCCCAGAGTGAGCAGAAGGAAGGAAATAATCAAGCTTAGAGCAGAATTAAATGACATAGAGACTAAGAGAACAATTGAAAGGATCAATAAATCCAGGAGCTGATTCTTTGAAAAGATAACAAAATCAGTAAGCCTTTCAACAGACCCATCAAGAAAAAAATGGAGAGGATTCAAATAAATAAAATCAGAAATGAAAGAGGGGAAATGACAACTGACACCACAGAAATACAAAGGATTGTAAGAAATTACTACGAAAAACTATATGCCAACAAATTTGAAAATCTGGGCGAAATGGACAAATTTCTAGCATAATCTTCCAAAACTGAAGGAAAAAGAAGAAGAAGAAAACCTGAGCAAACCAATAACAGCTGGTGAAATTGAAGCAGTAATCAAAAAACTCCCAGCAGACGAAAACCCTGGACCAGATTGTTTCACAGGAGAATTTTACAAAACATTTCAGGAAGAGCTAACCCCTGCCCTTCTCAGACTATTCCAAACAATCCAAGAAGAGGAAAGACTCCCAAACTCTTTTAAGGAGGCCAGAATCACCCTAACCCCAAAACCAGATAAAGACACAATAAAGAAAGAAAACCAGAGGTCAATATTGCTGATGATCATAGATGCTACAATCCTCAATAAAATATTGGCAAACCACATCCAGCAATTCGTTAAAAAGGTCATACACCACGGTCAAGTGGGATTCACCCCAGGGGTACAAGGATGGTACAATATTTGCACACCAATAAATGTAATACATCACATAAACGAAGAGAAGACAAAAATCACATGATCATATCAATAGATGCGGAAAAAGCATTTGATAGGGTACAGCACCTATTTATGACAAAAACGCTCAGCAAAGTGGGAATAAAGGTGGCATACCTCAACATAATAAAGGCCATATACGAGGAACCTACATCCAACATTATACTGAACAGACAATAACTAAAATATTTCCCACTAAGATCAGGAAGAATACAAGGATGTCAGCTTTCACTGCTTCTATTCAACATAGTATTAGAAGTCCGAGCCACAGCCATCAGACAAAAAAAAGAAATAAAAGGTATCCAAACTGGAAAGGAGGAAGCAAAACTGTCATTTTTTGCAGATAACTTGATAGTGTACATAGAAAAACCTATAGACTCCATAAAAACCACTCAATCTAATAAGTGAATTTGGCAAAACAGCAGGATACAAGGTCAATATTCAGAAATCGATGACATTTTTGTACACCAACAATGAAATATCAGAAGCAGAAATCAGGGGAAAAAATCTCATTTACTATAGCAACAAGAAAAATAAAGCACCTGGGAATAAACTTAACCAAGGAGTTTTAAGATGTACTCAGAAACCTACACAACACTGAAGAAAGAAATTAAAGACACAAATAAATGGAAGCATATTCTTTTTTCATGGATTGGAAGAATTAACATCATCAAAATGCCCATGTTACCCAAAGCAACTTATAGATTCAATGCAATCCCTTTTAAAATACCAATGACATATTTCATATATATAGAAGAAACATTTCAAAAATTTGACCCCGAATATTGCAGCAATTTTGAGAAAGAACAAAGTAGGAGGGAACACAATAAGTAATATCAAACTATATTATAAGACCGCTGTAATCAAAACAGTCTGGTACTGGCATTAGAACAAACACACAAATCAATGGAACAGAATAGAAAGCCCAGAAATGGACCCATGTCTCTATGGTCAATTAATATTCGACAAAGGGTGCAGAAGCATAAAATGGAGTAAAAATAACCTCTTCAACAAATGGTGTTGGGAGATCTGGATAACTACATGCAAAAAAATGAAATTCTACCACTAACTTACACCACACATAAAAATCAACTCAAGATGTATAAAAGACTTAAATATAACTCACAACACTATAAAAGTCCTGGATTAGAACATAGGCAGGAAAACCTCAGATATTTCATGTAGCAATATTTTCACCAATATATGCCCTACAGTAAAGGACATAAAGGTAAGAATAAACAAATAGGACTTCATCAAAATAAGAAGCTTCTGCAAAGCCAAAGAAAACATCAGCAAAATGAAAGGGAACCAACTGTATAGAAAATATATTTGCCAGTGATACCTCAGACAAGGGTTTGATCTCCAAAATATATAAAGAACTCACACAAATCCACTCCAGGAAGACAGACTGCCCAATTTAAAATAGGCAAAGGACCTGAACAGACACTTCCCCAAAGAGGACATACGCAGGGTCCGGAGACACATGAAAGGACGTTAAGCATCACTAGCCATCAGAGAGATGCAAAGTAAAACCACAATCAGACGCCACTTCACACCAGCGAGAATGGCCATCATAAACAAATCAACAAACAACAAGTGCTAGAGAGGATGCGGAGAAAAGGGAATCCTAGTACACTTTTGGTGGGAATGCAGACTGATGCAGCCATTGTGGAAAACAGTATGGAATTTCCTAAAAAAATTAAACATGGAACTGCCTTTTGACCCAGTAATTCCACTGCTGGGATTATACCCTATGAATCCTGAAACACCAATTCAAAAGAACTTATGCACCCCAATGATCATAGCAGCACAATTTACAATAACCAAGAATTGGAAGCAACCTAAGTGCTCAACAGTAAATGAATGGATCACAAAAAACTATGGTACATTTATACAATGGAATTCTATGCAGCAGAGAGAAAGAGCTACTATCCTCTGCGACAGCATGGATGGAACAGGAGAGAATTATGCTAAGTGAAGTAAAAGACAGGCAGTGAAAGACAGATACCATATGACCTCACCTATAAGTGGAACCTAATTAACAAAATAAACAAGCAAGCAAAATATAACCAGCAACACTGAAATTTAAAAAAACTGACAGTAACAAGGGGGAGGGGATAACGGGAAAAGGAGGGGAAGGGTCATCAAGGAACATGCATAAAGGACCAATCAACAAAGCCAAATGGGGGAAGGACTGAGGGTGGAAGGTGGGGAGGGATCGGGCCAGGGAAAGTAGTGGTGGGAAAATGTTGATGTGGGGGTGATAGGATGGGGTGCAGGGAATAGGAGATAAAGGGGGAAAAATTAGACAACTGTAATTTCATAATCAATAAAATATACAAAAAAATCCAAAAAAAGAAGAAAAAACAAGAAAAAGCTCAAATAAGGAATCTAACTTCACACTTAAAAGAACTTAAAAAGAAACAACAAACAGAGCCCAAAGTGAGTAGAAGGAAGGAAATAATTAAGATCAGAGCAAAAATAAATGAAATAGAGTAAAAAAAATGATACAAAAGGTCAATGAATCCAAGAGTTGGTTCCTTGAAAAGATAAACAAGATTTAAAAATATTTAACCAGACTCATCAGGAAAAAAAGGGAAAGGACCCAAATAAATAAAATAATAAATGAAAGAGGAGAAATAACAACTGACAACAAAGTAATACAAAGCATTGTAAGAAAATATTATGAACAATTATATGCCAAAAAATTGGGCAAACTGGATGAAATTAATAAATTCCTAGAAACATATAGTCTTCCAAAACTCAATCAGGAAGAATCAGAGAATCTGAATAGACAGATTACACCTAGTGAAATTAAAGCAGTAGTCAAAAAGCTCCCAACAAAGAAAAGCCCCGAACCAGATGGCTTCACAGGTGAAATTTACCAAACATTCCAAGAAGAGCTAACACCTCTCATTCTCAAACTATTTCATAAAATTCAAGAGGAGGGAAGGTTCCCAAACTTATTTTATGAGGCCAGCATTATCCTAATTCCAAAATCAGATAGATAAAGACACTACAAAGAAGAAAATTATAGACCAATATCACTAAAAAACATAGATGCTAAAATTTTCAGCAAAATGTTAGCAAAGTGAATACAGCAATGCATCAAAAAGATCATACACCATGTTCAAGTCATAGTCGGGGATGCAAGTATTTATTGATTAGCAAATCAATAAATGGATTCACCACATAAACAAAATGAAGGATTAAAACCATGTGATTATATCAATAGATGCAGAAAAAGTTTTGATAAAATCCAGCACCCATTTATGATAAAAACTCCCAGCAAAGTGGGAATAGAGGGAAGATACCTAAAACACGATAAAGACTATGTATGACAAACTGACTGCCAGCATCATACTCAACAGGCAAAAACTACAAGCATTCCCCTTAAGATCAGGAACAACGCAGGGACATTTGCTTCCACCTCTCTTATTCAACATAGTACTGGAAGTCCTAGCCACAGCAATCAGACAAGAAGAAGAAATAAAAGGCATCCAAATTGGAAAGGAAGAAGTAAAACTATCTTTATTTGCAGAACATGATACTGTACATGGAGAACATCAGAGATTCCACCAAGAAACTATTAGAACTGATAAGTGAATTCAGCAAAGTAGCAGGATACAAAATTAATATTCAGAAAATGGTTGTATTTTTAAATGCCAATAATGAACTAACATAAAATAAATATTCCTGATTTATTTTATTAATCTCCCATTAAGGGAAATTAAGAAAAGAATCCCATTCACAACTGCTTCAAAAATAATAAATACCTAGGAATAAACCTAACCAAAGGTGTAAAAGGTCTCTACTCAGAAAATCATAAGACACTGAAAAAATATTGAAGAAAATACAAATAAGTGGAAGCACATACTATGTTCATGGACAAGAAGAATTAACATCATTAAAATGTCCATACTAAGCAATCTATAGATTCAACATAGTTCCTATCAAGATTCCAATAATGTATTTCACAGAACTAGAACAAACATATAAAAAATTTATATGGAATCACAAAGGCCCAGCATAGCAACAGTGATTCTGAGAAAGAAACAAAACTGGAGGAATCATGCTACATAATATCAAACTATAACGCAAGTCTATAGTAATCAAAACAGCCTGGTACTGGCATAAAAACAGATACATAGATCAATAGAACAGAATAGAGAGCCCAGAAATAAACCCACACCTTTATAGTCAATTAATATTCAACAGAGGAAGCAAGTACATGCAATGGACTAAAGACAGTTTATTCAATAAATGGTGGTGGGAAAATTGGATGGATATGTGCAGAAAAATGAAACAGGATCACCCTCTTACACCACACACAAGAATAAATTCAAAATGGATAAAAGACTTAAATGTGAGGCCCAAAACCATAAAAACCCTAGAATAAAACATAGGCAGCAAAATCTCATATATTACTCCCAGAAATTTTTTATCGAATATATCTCCCCAGGCAAGGGAAACAAAAGAAAAATAAACAAATGGGACTTCATCAAACTAAACAGCTTTTGCACAGCAAAGGAAATCATCAACAAAATAAAAAGACAACCCACAGAATGGGAGAACATATTATCCAATACATCTGATAAGTGATTAATATCCAAAATTTACAAAGTACTTACAAAATTCAATACCAACAAAAACAAACAACCCAATTAAAAAATAGGCATTTTGGACACTTTTCCAAAAAGGACAACAGGTGGCCAATAGACATATGAACAGATGCTCAACATTACTAATCATCAGAGAAATGCAAATAAAAACCACAATGAGATACCATCTCACTCCTGTCAGAATGGCTATCATCAATAAATCAAACAACAAGTGCTAGCAAGGATGTGGAGAAAAGGGAACTCTTTTGCACTGTTTGTCAGAATGCAGACTGGTGCAGCCACTGTGGAAAGCAGTATGGAGATACCTCAAAAACTAAAAATGGATCTGCCTATTGACCCAGTGATTCCGTTTCTGGGAATATATCCAAAGGAACCTAAAACACTAAATCAAAAGAACATAAGCACCTCTACATTCATTGCAGTGTTATTTACAACCTCCAAGATGTGGAAGCAGCCCAAGTGTCCATCAACAGATGACTGGATAAAACAACTATGGGACATTTACGCGATGGAATTCTATTTGGCTGTAAAAAAGAACATTTTAACTTTTGCCACAGTAGGGATGGACCTGGAGAACATTTTACTAAGTGAGATAAGCCAGTCAGAGAAATACAAATACCATATGATTTCACTCATATATGGAATCTAATGAACAAACTGAACTAACAAGCAAAACTGAGACAGATTCACAGATGGAGAACAGACGACAACTAGCTAGTGTTGGAGGGTAGGTTAAGGGGTGGTAGGATTGAGTAAAAAGGAAAAAGGACACATGAACATGGACAACTGTGTGGTGATTGCTGGGGGAGGAGGGTATAAGGGGGCTAAATGGTAATGAAAAAAATATAAT
Organism: Mormoops blainvillei; assembly: GCA_004026545.1. NCBI lineage: Eukaryota > Metazoa > Chordata > Mammalia > Chiroptera > Mormoopidae > Mormoops > Mormoops blainvillei. The sequence goes on along the minus strand of PVJD01014157.1, from coordinate 6,651 downwards.
AAAGATAACTCTGAACTATATAACTGAATAGTATATATAATAAGTTTTAACTTTCATTTATACTATATGTAGTGTATGTATTACACATATTTCCATTATACGTTATACTTATATATCATAACCGAACATGTATATTGAAAGATACAGTATATGATACAATGTATTTTATTTGTTTATATCACATTGTATATTAGTATAAATAGTATTTTGTATAGTATTATCTATATATGTCATATACTATTCTCCAATTCATAAATTTATATATTACATATTATATAACTACACATATAACTAGTTATTACATTATGCAAAAGAAAATAAAAATACCTGCAACAGAAATTAAGGAAATAATAATTTCAAGTATACAGTAACATAGATTTAAAAAAAACACAAATGTCAAAACTGGTTCAAAATAGTTAAAAACAAACTAACAGCAATTTTCAAAGTGAGATGGTAATAAAATACTTCATGCAACAAAAGCCTCAAGCCCAGATAATTTTGTAAAATAAATTTTATCATATATGTAAGAATTTATTTTATATGGTCACTATAAAATACAGAAAAACAGGAAACACTGTTAAGCAAGCCTAAGGATGTTTTAAAAATACTACATTATGATTAAGTAGGGTTCATTACAGAAAAACAAAATTAGTTCGATATCAGAGATATGTTGATATAATTCACCATATTAATAAACTAAAAGAGATAAATCTTATGATCATCTCAACTGACAAAAAATTAATTTGATAAAATTTAATTACTTTATAACTTTTATTTTTAATATTTTATTGAATTTATTGGGGTGACATTGTTTAATAAAACTATATAGGTTTAAGGTGTACACTTCTATAATACATCATCTATATATTGTATTGTGTGTTCACCACTCAAAGTCAAGTCTCCTTCTGTCACCATTTATCCCTTGTTTATCCTCCTCTACCTCCTATTTATAATTTTTAAAACACTCGAATAAAGTGGAATTTCTTTAACTTATAAAGACCAAGTACCAAAAACCTAAAGGAAACATTGCTCCTAAAAGAGAAATTTTAAAGCAAAGAGATATAAAAATTGTAAAAAAAGAAAAAAAGTATCTAAAACTCTCATTGTATGCAGAAAATATAATCATCTAATCAAATGAACAGACAGAATCAACAGATAAACTAACAAAAGTAATCTAAGAGGTTAGCTTTATTGCCCAGTAGATCAACTTGCAACATTCAATAGAATTCCTCTACACCAGTAATATTCAGTTAGAAAGTATTAAGCTATTTACAAAAGCCACATAGCCTATACAATGTTTAGAATTTCACCTAACAGAATACATAGGATCTTTATAGACAAAAAAGTTCTAAAAATAATTATTAAGAAGATTTAAATAAATGAAACAATAATACTGTTTGTGGATGATGTCTTTTAGTAAGATGTCAATTATCCCCAAATTAGTTTCTAAATTTAATGCAATTCCAATCTAAATTACAATAAGAATTTTTTAGCAGCTTTATTTTTCTAAAACTTAAAAGGAAGAACTCAGTTGCATAAATAGCTGGGTCAATTTTGTAAAAGAAAAGCAAAGAAGGGAGATTCAGCTCGTCACATGTTAGGTCATACTGCAAAGCCAGAGTAATAAAAAACAGAATGGGAGGAAACAAGAATGGGCAGATTAGTGGGACAAGAATAGAACACAGCAACAGATCCATGTTAGATGATAAGGGCCCCACAAATCTATGGGGAAAAGATAATTTGTTAAAGGTTCACAGAAAAACTTGCTGATAATATGAAGAAAAATAAAACTGTATTCCTTCCTTGCACAGCATGCAGAGCTAGACTCCAATTGTATATAGGAGGATAAAGCCATAAGCGAAGGAAGAAAATGCAGAACACCTTTGTGTCCTAATAATGAAAGTCTTATAAAACAAGACTTCAGAATCAGAAATCATGAGGCAAACAAATGTTGCTGTATTTGACTACAATAATATTAACTGTTAAAATATTGACTCCTAAGTAACTCCTCTCTTGAGAGCATCAGTTTTATAATGTATATTCATAATAACAAGAGTTGTTAAGAAATGGCTAAGATGTAACTCCATGGAGTGTAGAACCACATGTGTCTTGCTCTCTTCATTGTATGAAGATCTCTCACTGAACGAATGAGATATGTGCTTGATAGAGATTTACTGAACAAATAAGTTTTATTGCATTTCCTCTTTAACATAGCCAGACAAGTAATTGTTTAATCTACCTTTGAAATATTTCTATAAATGTACTTTTAAATTTATAAGCCTCAGTAATCACAATGCAGTTTTTTTTTTAAATGTACTTAAGCAGAATATCTCCTTTTCTAATTGTGGTAGCTAAATCAGGCACTACTTCACTATTGCTTGGGGTTACTATTTTTTGTGGTACTTGGGTCAATTTTCAGTGGCAGTTTGAGTCATGGGATTTGCCTTCATATTGAAAGTGAGTTAAATAAAGTTTGCAAATACTGTTCATAAGAAATTATTGAAGTAAATATTTCTCTAAAGTTCAATTATATTATAAATCTGAATTCCTAAGTTCTGCTAATTTGATAGGCCAGACAAAAAAGCAGAAGTGAGAAGAGTAATTCATGATTGATGAATGTGTTGGCCTCAGCTCCCATTGTTTCACCATCACCTAAAACAACAGTTTTCTTATTCTTGACATGAAGAACATCATATTCTTACAATTAAATGAACACAAACAAATATTGGCCTGGGAGTTGGTTTGGGATATTTCATATTTATTGGTTGTGATATTTTCCTGCTGCCACTGAAGCTAATTTTCATTTTTCCAAAAAGGAAGAAATAGGATTTGATAAATACCCCCAAATGTTGCTACAGCTACATAAAGCCTTAAAGTGAGACTAATTCAAACTTAGCCACCCCTTAGCCACGCACATTCTTTTTGGTTTTCATTGTCTCTGCTGTTCTGTTGGCTTATGGAGCTTGGGATCGTGCCTGCAGGGTGGTTCTTCACGACCGGTGTTCACTGATTTCAAGTTCTACACACAGTGGCTCTAATCATACAACAAAGGTAAGACTTTGTGTGTGCACACTGTGGGATAAAACACTTCCAGACCATTGCTTAAAAGAAGCTACTCAGACTTTACTAATTCCTAATAGCACTGCCTGACTTCTTCTTTCTTAAAATCCGAGTACAGCTGAAAATGGCACCACTTAGCCTTTAGCTGAAATTCATTTTTCTGAAAACTATGACCCAATATGACCCTAGAGCCAAAATGGTTAACTCATTACAAATGATAAAAAAAATAACCTAAATTAATTTGTGCAAGAGAGTGGAAATATTTCTTCAGATTCCAGAAAACACTGGTCTTGACAGAGGTCTAACTTTGAAACATTAGATATATAGCTGGCTCCAGGGATTATTGGAACTAGCAATTCAAATGGTATTTTATTTACCCCTTCTCTCTATCCCTCATCTCTGTTTTTTTCTATAGATAATTTTTATTCTCTCTCACTAATGACAGCTTCTTTTACATCACAGGTTTCATGGGAAACATGGTACCAACATTTCTTAGCTATTAGTTCTTACAACTTCTAACACAGAATAAGGACTGACACCCTCATTAGTCAAAAGCTAGAAAAAATGGTGCTGGCTCAGTTTGGGTCAGATGCTTACTCACAGGGGTAAGGTCATGTGAGAACAAGACAACAATTACAAAAGCCTTATAGATTAAGGGCACAGAGCCGAAAATATAGCTGTTCACAAAGCATCAGTAGTTAACACATCAAAATAAAATAAGGTTCATGCTGCCTTCTCTGAATCTTGCCTCTCTTTCTGGAATATCATAAATTATTTTTAGTTCAACTCAAGAAAATCCCCAAAGACCTACAGAATCTGTAGGGAAAGGTAACAAATTACTTGAAGACAAAAAGCATTGTTGTAGATGGAGGGTCACTTCACAATAGCAAAAGGTATTCTTTACCAGGAAGATACAAAAATTCTTATTTTATATACCTATAATATTAATTTGACATCCAAATATATAAAGCAAAATTGACACAAGGAAAAGTAAACAAGTACCCACATTTAATGTCAACTGAAATATGTCAATTTGGTCCAAATCACATAGAATACCACTGCCAGAAGCAAACATTTCACACAGGATTTCTTAGGAAGTTAGGCTGCTACATGTCAAGACCCGGTTAATAAATAGAGCCAGAGAAATCTTGTGTCTGGCATAGAGGGACTAAGTTATAGCAGTGCAACGTATTGAGAAGACAATTTTGCACCAGGTTTAACCATCGGTAATCCAACTACTGGACACACTTAGCAACTGCATGGTTAAAGAACAATGTGGCAAAGAGATCTTTGCCTTAGTTTTCTGAGATATCAAAGGAATCCAACCAATTCTGTGCAATGCATGTCTAAGAGCACATCTTCTTGGGGGGAAGTTGGTCACATAAGCACAAAGGTGGCCTCACAGAGCATAGAAGGCTTTCCAACACTAAGAGAAACCAAACCATTTATAGTTCTTGAGGACCTAATAATATTTTTTAAACATGAATGCCAAAAACAAATTATAAAATTTGCAGAATACTACTTTAAATGTTATATTTAACAAATGAGCACATTTAACACATGATTACAATGATTGTAAGTATGTAAAACAATATTGAAAACTGTAAATTGGTGGATCTTGGCAAATGTGAGGCACAGGCTGAATGGTCCCCTCTTCACTCCCTCACGAATACTCCCTACCCTGGATCCAAGCTCTACAGGGAGCCTCAGGACATGTGCACACTCCGCTTTGATTTAAATCCAGTAGACCTAATGCATTCGCCTTGGGAATTACGCTTACTGGGAACATATCTTGCTCACATTAAGATCTGCATTGCTTTCCTAAAATATTAAATTATTTGTCTAGAGTTAAATAATTCCCATAAAACTAAAAATGGAATGATTCCTAAGGGATAGCTTTCTATTCAGAATACTTTTTCAAACATGTAATTTGAACCTATAGTGAAACTTCCCTGGGATTCTGCTAGCTTTAAATATTCATGAGGCTAAAAGGGGATAGAATTTGCAGGCAATAGAGATAATTAGCAGAGGTACAGAGGCCAAAGAGCCAGCTCTGAAGATCAAATGCATTTTTTTAATGTTTTTGTTATTTTATTACAGTTGTTCCAATTTTTCCCACTTTGCCCTCCTCTGCCCAGCCCACCCCCTGCTCCCACAGTCTATCCCCACACTGTTGTTCATGTCCATGGGTCTTTCATACATGTTCTTTGACTACCTTCCCTCTCTTTCCACCATTATCCTCCCCTTACTTTCAATGGTCACTGTCAGCCTGTTCCATGTTTCCATACCTCTGGTTATATTTTGCTCATTAGTTTAATTTGTTTATTAATTTCCTTTTATAGGTGAGATCATATGGTATTTGTCTCTCACCAACTGGCTTATTTCACTTACTGTAATAATCTCCAGTTCCATCCATCACAAAAGGTAAGAGCTCCTTCTTTCTTTCTGCTGTGTAGTATTCCATTGTGTAGACATATCACAGTTTTTTGATCTATTCATTTATTGATGGGCACTTAAGCTGTTTCCAGGACTTAGCTATAGTAAATAGCGCTGCTATGACCATAGGGGTGCCTAAGTTCTTTTGAATTGGTGATTCGGGATTATTAGGATATATTCCCAGCAGTGGAATTACTGGGTCAAAAGGCAGTTCCATTTTCAGTGTTTGAGGAAATTCCATACTGTTTTCCACAGTGGCTGCACCAGTCTGCATTCTTACCAACAGTGCACTAGGGATCCCTTTTCTCCACATCTTCACCAGCACTTGTTTGTTGATTTATTAATGATGCCCATTCTGACTGGTGTGAGGTGATATCTTATTGTCATTTTAATTTGCATCTTTCTGATGCCTAGTGATGCTGAACATTTTTTCACGTGTCATGGGCCCTCTGTATGTCCTTCTTGGAGACTTGTCTGCTCCAAGACAAGTCTTTTTTAATTGGATTTATTAATTGGATTATTTGTCTTCCTGGAGTGGAGTTATGTGAGTTCTTTATATATTTTGGTGATCAAACCCTTGTCTAAGGCAAATATGTTCTCCCTTATGGACAGTCCCCTTTTCATTTTGGTGACGATTTCTTTAGCCATGCAGAAGCTGGTTAATATTATATAGTCACATTTGTTTATTTTTTCCTTTATTTCCCTTGCACTGGGAGATATATTGGCAAAAATATTGCAACATGGGATATCTGAAATTTTATTGCCTATGTTTTCTGCTAGGACTTTTATGGTGTCATGACATATTTAAGTCTTTTATCCATTTTGAGTTTATTCTGGTGTATCATGTAAGTTGGTGGTCTAGTTTCTTTTCTTTTTTTTTTTTTGTATGTGCCAGTCCAGTTCTGCCAACACCATTTATTGAAGGGGCTGTTTTTACTCCATTGTATGCTCATGCCCCCATTGTCAAATATTAACTGACCATAGAGACTAGAGGCATAGCTTTATTTCTGGGCTCTCTATTCTGTTCCTTTGATCTATGTGTCTGTTCTTATGCCAGTACCAGGCTGTTTTGATTACAGTGGACTTGTATTACAGTTTGATATCAGGTACTGTGATCCTTCTTATTTGTTCTTCTTTCTCAATATTGCTGCAGGC
>PVJD01014156.1:0-30431 GCA_004026545.1 Mormoops blainvillei | reverse complement strand
TTCAGAGACAGATGTCCCCTCTGGATGGACAGAGCCCGGTAGGCACTCATTTGGTGAGAGGACGGGGTCTTTATGCAAAAAAAAAAAAAAAAGCATTCCTTTCTCCAGGCAACAGTCTGCACCAGCATGTACGGCCTAGGGGGCAGGGCACAGCCCCTGCTCGCAGCCGGGCACCGCGTGCAGTGCGCCGCGCGACCTACCCTGGCAGCCCTGCCCGCGGTGGGCCTCCACCCCCGAGGCGGAGCGAGGGCTCGCACGCCAGGAAGACCCGGGGCCTTTGCCAGCACCCACTGCCTGAGCCTGTGCAGTTCACCTCACCCCGGGTGGGAGCGGGACCACGAGGAGACAAGGGAAAGAACCAAGGCGCCTAAGGGGACCCAGTGGTCACGGAGGAGGACCCAGCAGACCACACAGGCAGCTGAGGGAAGGCGGCGACAAGCTTAACATGAACTTGGTGAGAGCACTTGCTATGTGAGAAAGACCTAACCCAGACAGAGCACAGTTTGAAGACTTAAAATTGAGCAGGTGAAATAAAAGAGAGGACAGTCCTGAGGAGAACAGAATCAGTGGTCCGACATGTCAGCGGGAGAAATACCTCAAAACATGGAGCAAGAGGACGGGAAACAGACATGGTGAGGGAGATGGTCATAGATGCGGAGCCCCAAATGATGGGAGTTCCAGAAGGGAGAAAAGGGATGATGGCAGAGAGATACGAGTAATTGAAGAAATGGAAGAGGCCCTGGTTGGTGTGGCTCAGTGGACTGTGTGCCTGCTTGCCAACCAAAGGGTCAATAGTTCGATTCCCAGTCAGGGCACATGCCTGGGCTGCAGGCCAGGTCCCCATTGAGGGGCATGTGAGAGGTGATCACACATTGATGTTTCTCTCCGTCCCTTTCTCCCACCTTTCCCCTCCCTAAAAAAAATAAATAAATAAATAAAATCTTTTTAAAATTATTTTTTTTTTAAAGGAATGAAAGAAATGGAAGAGAAAGTAGCTCCCCTGACCTGAAGGAAGACCCGAGCCAGCAGACTGAATAGGCAGCGACAGGCCCTCACCTAGGTGCCCAGACAAGTTCTGGAAAAAACCTCCAAGCACCCACAGAGAAAGAGCCAGTTACTTAAAAGGGAAGGAGGCAGGCGAGCACGTGACCCTAGAAACAGGAAAATCACCTTGGACCATGAGAGAAAAGATCGACGGCTCTGGAGTCCTGCAGCAGCCAACCCGGCACTCCCCAGTTGGGGGAAAAGCGAGACGTTGGCAGACGTGCAAGGACTCAGACCATGTATCTGCAGAAAATGCTGTTGAAAGTTCTCTGGCTACACCAATGAATCGAAACAGAAACCTCGAGACAGTGGGAGATGAAAGGGAGTGAAGAGAGCGGTGACCGTGTATCTGTGATCACGCGTGTGGTGGAGGACAACGGTGCCCTGGGTAACGTGTGCCATCTACGTAAAGCGTCTCGCAATAGAAGGGCATGCTGCAGAGAAGTAACTAGCAAGGGGCTGGAACTCGGAGTCCTGAAGGTTCCTGGTAAAACCAAGAGGCGAGGTCAGCGAGGATCGTAGGAGGAGTAAAAGCCTTCCCAAGGCCTCCTCTCAGGGTACCAGGGTGAGCAGGAAAATGCTCCAGGTGTCGTCTTAGGAGGTGGGAAGCAATGGGCCGAGGAGTGGTGGGGAGTGTTTTTTTTTTTAAAGATAATAAATAAATACATGCGATTTCGAGGGTCACAGAGTGAGGTCACCATGAGTAAAAGAACAGAAGACTCTCCAGATGAACAACAGGGAAGGTCAACGTATAGTAACTCAACCAAACTGACCGAAACAAGACTGGGAGGCAAAAAGGGAGTGTCAAAGTAGGTAGTTGAATCAAGTCAGCCGAAAGGAGTAGGACAGGGATATCGGTTGTTAGGTTACATGGAACAGACGGAATCCCTCTGTTAGAGGGCAGATGTCAGACTGGTCAAAAATAAAAGCTGAGCTATGTTTTAGTGACAGAAAACACACTTAAAGAGATAAGAGAAGGGAAAGTAGGGAGGCACTATTAACCTCAGACAAAGTGAATTAAAGGCATTAGACTGGATCCCAGGACACAGTAAGTGCTTACGAGGCGACACCTGCAGAGCAGGCCTGACCTCCGTAAACCCACAGCGCTATACCACGCGACAGCCGCGTACGGAGAGCACACCCCGCTAGGAAGTCAATGAGAAACGAAGAAATCTGACTGGTCGAGCAAAGAGAAAAACCAAGCGCAGAGACAATTTAAATTATAGGGTAAAATTAACAGGCAATAACCGAATAAGCCTGTGAGTCAATGAACTCCTGAACGGTAAGTGTGTGCGAGCAGGAATGAAAAAAATAAATGGTTCATACACAAATGAATAAATACACAAATCAGTGAGTGAATGACAATAAACAAAACCACGAATGAATAAATCATGAGTATCTGATGATACAAATAAACACAGAAATGAATAAAGAAAGAAATAGATGGAAAGTCAATAAATAAATACTGACTGAGGAAGAAAGAAGGAAAAGGAGGGAAGGAGGGAAATTCCTGGGCACAGCCAGCTCCCGAGAGCACAGCCCCAGGGGCTCCACTAGCTGTCTCCCAGCCCCAGCTCACCCGACCAAAAAACTGCAGGAAGGTATTGGAAAGCAGCAGGTGCTTCTCAGCCAGGAACCGGTAGCGCCGCTTCTCTTCCAGCTCGGCCGCCCGCTGGCTCTCGGACACGAAGGCCTGCATCTGCGCGTGTAGCCGGTTCACGCTCTCCTGGGGGGGCAAGGCGGTTCGGCTGGAGGCAGGGGGTAGGCGCAGCCTCCCTGTCCTTCCCCACCCAGCCGCCTCCTCCTGGAGACCTCCCTGAACACCCAGGCCATCTGAGCTCCCAGGCCAGCCCTCTGGTGGGGAGCGCCATCCTCGTGAGCCTGGGCTCTGTGTTTCCCCTCAGGCAGGGCTGGTGGAGTCTGAGCCATCCCTTTGTCCCCAGCACCCAGCTCAGGGCCCAACACAGAGGTAGGGCCCAGGAAAGTGCAAATGGGTTGCTTAATAACCTCCTTCTTGGGAGGGGAGAGTCTGAAAACAGACAGGAACTTATTGAAGGAGGCAGGAGAGGAGAGAGCAGGGGACATGGAGGCCCCAGGGGCAGAGGCCAGGGAGGGGAGGAGGGCTCGAGGGGAGGGCTGGTCTCAGCCAGGGGGCAGGCTGGCAGGGCCTGGGCAGGAGGGAGGGGAAGGACCAAGGGGCTGCCTGAGGGTCAAGCCTGCGCTACCACGTTCAGGAGCCCGTGGCTGACGGTCTCAGGTCTGCTCCGTGGGGAAGCAAGAGGGGCACGAGGGCTTGGGAGGGGGCCTGGGGCACCGGGGGAGGGCCAGGGAGTGGCAGGGACGGAGCTGTGCTGAGGGCGTCTCCAAGAGCAGTGATTCCCACCCTGCCAGGGGCTGGCTGACCTCAGCAGGGAGGCTGTGGCAAGGCACACTCCTGGAGTTGGCCTGGGGCTGGCTAAGGGAGCTCAGGAGGGTGTCAGGGTGTCCCCCCGAGGCCAGTCACATCCCCGGCCCTCGCACCTTCATCTCCCGCACATTCTTGTCCCTCTTTCGCTCCATGCGCCACAGCTCGGACATGCACTTCTCCAAGTTGGCGGCTCGGTGGCGGTACTCGATCTCGTAGTGCTGGCGGCTGTCCTTGGGTGGGGTGGAGAGAGGGGGAGACCCCCACGTCAAAAGCTGTAGATGCCCAGCCTATGGGACAGAGAACTAGACCGGGGCAGGAGGGCTCAGCTGGGAACGTGTGTATAACCTGGGCCAGTCAATGCCCGGCGTCAACCAGTCTGTCAGGCGGGGAGAGGTGGTCCCGCCTGTAGCGGGCGGGGCGTGGCAGCCAGACTCACTTTGATGAACTGCATGTCCAGCTTGGTGTTCTTCTCCATGTGCTGCAGCAGGTCTCCGTGGAATGTCTGCACCTGCGTAGGGGGGCAGGGGGAGTCATCAGGGCGGCCCTTCTCTTCTCAGGCCCCAGCATCCCTTGCGCTGTCCACTGGAATACATTGCCCACCACGTGCTAACACGCCAGGCACCTGCCCAATCGTCAGAAAAATGGACGTAAGAGCGCCTGGTTGGAGGAAAGATTAAATGGTTAATAATGTACAACAGTGCAGAACTTCACTGGAGACACCCTCGATAAATGTGTCAACAGCCCCTGGTTCTCAGTCTTCGTCTCAGTCTGTGCTTTGATGATGCCATTCCCTGTGCCTAGACTTTCCCACCCACCCTCAAACACCCGCCTCATCTGACTTCCCCAGGCGGGATCCATGCTCCATCGTTTTGTTTCTGGAGTGCGTGTACGTTTGTTTGTTTGTTTGTTTGTTCACTGTTCATTCCTCCAGCCACAGGACGGCATTTCTGGCTGGGCCCCCACTCAGCCCCTTTGTATGAGCACAGCGAGCGCTGTGGCCATGAACCAAGTCTGACCCATCTCTGTGTCCCTGGCACTGTGGGCAGGGTGGGGCCCGCAAAAGTGCTCAGAACACTGGAGGCCTTAGCTGTGGGGGTGGCATGTTCCCATGACAGATGAGAAGGGGGCGGCTGACGATGTGGGTGACCAGGAGGCCAGGGAAGGCAGCGAGCTCAGTCTCAGAAGAGCTGGGTCTTAGTTCTGGTTGTATCTCCAATTTGCTTTGTGACTTTGGACAAATTGCTACCCCTCTCTGGGCCGCAGTTTCCCCATCTGTAATAGCAAAGACTTGGCCAGGTGCTCTCTAAGGTCCAGCCTTATAAACGCGATGAGCTTTGATTCTGTGGGCCCTGGTGGTCACCTGGCACATTCCCCTTGTGTCCCCATCAGCATTCCCTGGGCCACTCTGCACTGTTGGGGCCTTGGACCTTATGTCCTCCCAGCAGCCCTCTCTGACCTTGGGTTCAGACTGCACGGAGAGCGAAGAGGAACAGGCGTCTCCCACCCCATGGCCGCATCCACCCCTGGGGACCCTCCACCTCTGTTTGGATCCCACCCCTGCCACGGGGTCCCCATGCTGTGCTGTGGGAGCTCTGTCCCTGAGGCTAGGGCATGGCCCAGGAAAGGAATGCTGGTAATTTCCTCTCAGGATGCAGGAAAAACGAGTAAATATACAAGTTCTGAACGGTAAGTTTTTCTCCCACAGTGGTTTCTGAAGCCTCGGTAGCTGCTGGTCTCGAAGGGAGCTTGAGTGTGGTCTCCGCAGGACTGGCCACACCCGAAACCCAGAGACCCAGTGTGAGTGTGAGAGTGTGTGTGTGTGTGTATGTGTGTGTGTGTGGTGGGGTGCGGGCCTGTTAGGGTATGAGCCGTGCTGAGTGTTCGTTTCTGCCCTGTGGGGGCCCTTTTCTGCTGGATCCAGTAGGAAGTGAGGCTTCTCAACCTGCATCTGCCGGGCCTCCCAGCAAGGAGATGCCCCCCTCCCCGGTTCCTGGCTGCTTGAACACAGAACATGGGCTCCTTCGAAACTGCCCGACAGAAACAACAAGGCATGTGGGAGATGAGGGGCTGGGGGTGGACCTTCAAAGCCCAGGCACATCTGTCGCCAGAGCACAAATGTAGAGGGTGCCTGGTACCTGGAGAGACAAGCCTTTTGCCACACTGAAGGTCACAGGAAATATTTAAAATGCACGAAATCCACAGCATGGACGTGCTGGCCATGCCTTCACCCCTGTGGAGCTGGCCTGCCGAGAGGGAGCAGGAGGCGTGGGGTGGGTGTGGCCAACAGGGGGCGCTGGGGGGGGGTGATGAGACAGCCACCCCCAGCTGTAGGGGGTGAAGGGGGTGTGGCGAGACAGCTGCCCCCGGCTGAGGGCCCTGGGACACTTGGATGCAGGAGAGGTCTTTGCCAATGTCCTTCAACTACTGACAGCAGACAAGTTGGGGGCTTTCCCCCTTCCTCGTGACTCTGTCTCCCTCATCCCAGTCCTCTTGCCTGGAAACACTGCTACTGAACAAGCCGCCTTCCCTGACACGACGTCGCCCCGACTTCCAGTCCCATATGACCTGCGCCACTCCACGGAACTGCGCACGAGGGCCAGGCAGAGGGGTTATAATGCTTCCCATGGCCATGGCCTGGCTGTGATCGCAGACAGGGAAGGGGACACAGAGCCAGCGGGCCCCAATCAGAAGGGGCCCAGGCACCTCTGGGTGGAAAGTCCTCAGCAGACTCCTAACGAAGTGGGTCTGTTAAGAGGATATTTGAAGTGGACTTTGAGCTATTGCTCTGGAGGAACTGTCTATAATTAGCAGGTGGCTTCTGGAATAAGGAAGTCACCCACTCCAGGGGAGGCTGAGGAAGTCCCAGCAGGTCAGGAGAGACACTGCCCTCCCTGCCCCCACCTCCCAGCACACACTTTATGAGCACGTCTTGTAAGCCCTTCAGCACAGAAGCTGAGGGCAGCTCCACTGTTGAAATCATGCACGGCAAGCTCTACGCATCAAGTTACTCCACCCAACTCAAGACGCCTTCTGCCGTCTCTACAGGAAAACCCCCTTGAAAGAGCTGTCTCTGGGGGCTGACCCTTCTCATTAGGTCTTGAGTCCCCTCCACTCAGGCGATGCCCCACCGTGCCAACAGAAATTCTGTCGTTAAGGTCATGAAGGCTGCACGTTGCTAAGTCAGTTCTCGGGACTCACCGCCTGCCATCATCACCGGAAATGGTCGACCATCCCTGCTCCTGAAACACCTTCTTCCCTCGGCCTCCAGCCCAGCACCCTCTCCTGGTATTCCTCGGACCCTGCACCCTCCAGCTGCCTCTTCTCTGTCCTTTGCTGATTTCCCCTCATCTCCCTGATCCTTTAACACTGAGCTGACCCAGAGCTCAGGCCTTGGGCCTCCTCCCTGAGCTCCACCCCTGCATCCCTGTGGAAGCCCATGCAGTCCATGTACTCACAACCCTGAGGTGGGTATCCCAGCCCAGACCTCACGCCCATACTCCAGTCTCATCCATGCAGCTGAGGACTCCATCACTCCACTTGGTTTTCATCATGTTATACTCGTCATGTCTAACACTGAGCTCCTGATCTCTCCCCTCTGCCCAAACTGCTCCACATTCAGTTTTTCCACCTCAGCTAATGGCAACTCCACCTTTCCAGGTGGTCAGGTTAAAACCTTGGAGTTACCTAGGTTTTCCTCTTTCTTTTGCAACAGATATCCAGTCCATCAGAAAATCTTGCTAGTTCTGCATTCGGTCTGGTCTCCCCGCCACAGCATCGCTGCTGCAGCCCTTGGCACGCACGTCAGGCCTGCCCCAGGCCGCTGCCACAGCCCCCAGCTGGCCTTCCCGCCTCTGCATTCGCCCTCCGCGGCTATTTTATTCTTAGTACGGGAGCCAGAGTGACCCTGCTAAAGCGTACGTCAAATAATGTATAAGTGGGAAATGACATTTTAAAATGCCACTTACGAGTGGCATTTAAAAAAACATCAAATGCCTAAAAACAAATCTAACTAAAGATATGCAAGACTGCTACACTGAACATGACAAAGCACTGCTACAAAAAATAAATAGAGAGATGTACCATGTTCATGGATCAAAAGACTTGCTATTGTTAAGATGACCATTGCTTATAGATTAATGTAATTGCTATCAAAATCCCAGCAGGCGTTCTTAGAGAAATTGACAAGATGACTGTCTAATTTATATGGAAATGCAAAGGATCTTGAATGGACTAGACGATTTTGAAAAAGAGGAACAAAATTCTTAGACTACTTGATTTCAAGACTTACTGTAAAGTTATAGTAATTAATATACTGTGGTACTGGTATAAGGATAGACGAAGGTATCAATGGATCAAGGTAGAGAGTACAGAAATAGACCTACACGTATAAGAAAAATCAAGTTTTGACCAAGACACCCAGTCAATTGAATAGGAAAATGGAAGTCTTTTAAATGGTCCTGGTTGCCCTGGCGGGTGTGACTCAGTGGATTGAGTACGGGCCTGTGAACCAAAGGGTGACTGGTTCGATTCCCAGTCAGGACACATACCTGGGTTGCAGGCCAGGTCCCCTGCTGGGGGTTTGAGAGAAGCAACCAACTGAAGTTTCTCTCCCTCAATTTTTTCCTCCCTTCCCATCTCTCTAAAAATACATAAATAAATAAAAATCTTTAAAAGAGACAAAATGTTTTGCCATTGAAAGATAAAATAAAATAAAATGGTTCTGGAACAACCAAATATCCGTTTGGGGGAGAAAAATCCTGACTCCCTCTCACTTCATACACAAGCATAAATTTGAGACAGATCGTAGGAATGAATGTCAAGCCCAGAATATAGAGCTTCTACAAGAAAACTTAGGAGAATATCTTTGTGATGGGGGTAGGCAAAGATTTCTTGGATAGGACAGAAGTACAAAACATGTTTTTTTTTAATTGCTGAATTGGACTTCAGAAAAATGTCCACAAGTTACCGTCAACAATAATGGTAACCTGATAAAAATCAATGGTCAAAAGGCTAAACAAACACCTTATGAAGAGGATATCCAAATGTCCAATAAGCCCATTAAAAGTCATTAGTCAGCAGGATATGCAAAATACTACCCTTCCGAACCCACGAGAAACGCTGGAATAAAAAAGCCTCGGACGCTGGCCAGGGCGCAAAGCAACAGCAGCTGGCAGGCTTTGCTGGCGGAAGCGCAGGCTAGTGCAGGGGCGCTGGAGAGCTCTCGGACGGTTTCTTACAAAGCTAATAGATGTCAGCCCTACGACCCATACTGTCCACTCCTAGATATTCACTCAAGAGAAATGTAAATATATAGCCGCAAAAGGACTTGTACAAGAATGGTCACAGAAGCCCCATTTCTAAAAACCCCACACTGGAGGCAACCCCAATGGCCATCAACAGTAAAAACGGATAAGCAAACTGTGGTCCATCCATGCACTGCAGCAATGAAACAAAGCAAAATATGGATACTTGCAAGGGCATGTGTGAGACTTACAGACATTACACTGAGTGAATGAAGCAGGACACAGAAACACTTATTGTACAGTTGCATTCACAGTAAGTTCTAGAACAGGCAAAATTAATCTCTAGAGACAGCAATGAGAGAGTGGTTGCCTCTGGGTGGGACTGACAGATAAATGACACAAGGGAACTTCCTGGGCTGATGGAAATCTTGTTTGGCTGGCACAGTGGCTGCGCAGCATATACAACGTTGAAACTCATCAAACTCAACACTTCAGAACGGGGCATTGTACTGTACATAAATTTTCCCTTAATAAGAGCTAATTTCACATAAAAATGAGTAAAAGAAAATCTGTGCCGTTAAATCCAATAGAAAGTGATGGAATGTGGGAGAGGGCGGGTGGGCACGGCAGGGGAGAGCAATGGGGGGGCGATGGTACAACCGTAATGAAACAACAATAAAAAAGAAGTGATCGTGAGAAAAAAGAGAGTAAGGACCAGAAGGATGTCCCTACGGACAATGAAGTACAGCAGAAAGGCAGGCCCAGAAAATAGACATTAAGAAAATGATACAAGACGGGAAAGCGACAATATGGTTACCAATTAGAAAAATTCATAAATGGGTGACAGAATTCAGGAGGGAATTAGAAATTTAAAAAGAAAAACACAAGTTTAGTAACGAAGGCAACACACAATGAAATAATAAACAAACAGAGAATGCCTGAGGAGAAGTATAAAATTAAAAAAATTAAAGAAGAAACAAAGGAACAGGAAGAGATCATTTTGGGGGTGAGAGTCATGAAAATGTTCTAAAATGAGATACTGGGATGGTTTTAAAACTGTGACTATATTAAAAATGTCTGAATTGTACGCCCTGAAAGGGCAGATTTTATGGTGTGTGAATTACACCTTAGTAAGTGGATATGCATGTCTATTGCATCAAGCTACGTCCAAATCTGTATGTCTCTCTGTCCACATCTATATGCGCATGATAGGGCTCCGATTATGGGCTGCGGTCTCACTCCAGATGCTAAATCATAATAGTCAGAAGTAGAGGGGAAAAAAAACAAATACAGAAAAAAAGTAAAAATAACCAAGAGGAAGAGACGTATTACAAATAGGCAATGGAGATTAAATATACAGATAACAGCACTTTTGAAGAAGAACTACAAAGAAGGGGAACAAAAAAATTCTGAAAGCTGTAAGTCAAAAGAACTTCTCTTGAAATGAAAAGCAAAAGATTTAAAGTTATATTTTGAAAGAGCATACCACATAACTGAGAATACTGACCCACTCTGACCAATATCAAAAGTTTCTGGATATTAAAAAATTTTTAAATAGACAAAAAATTCTAGGGCAATTACTGGAATTGAGAAACAGAAAGAAAAAGAAGTCTTTTGGGCATCTAGGCAAAAAAAAAAAGCGATTTACAATGGAAAAAAATAAATAATCAGACTTTTGAAAAGCAATGTTCAATGTTAGGAAAAAAAACATATTTAAGATAATCAGTGACAAAAGAAAAAAAGAAGGAAGAAGGGAGGGAGGGAAAGAGAAAGAAGGAAGGAAGGAGCCAAAGATTTTATACCCAACAAAACTGCCTTTCAGGTATAACTGTTATCACCACATCAGGACTCAGAGAACATTGTTTACATGAGCCCTTCCCATGGGGATTATTAGAGAACAAGCTTCAGACAGGAGAATGACAAGCGAGACACTGTCATAGGGCTGGTGTTGAACATTAAATATGTAGCTGCTTGTAAATGAAGGTCAATGAGGGCTAAAGGGGGAGGCAAGATGTGTAACGGCTCTGAGCTGACCCAGGAGACACAGCACAACGTTTTCAAAAGTGGGACACGCATGGGGACAGCAGATGCAAAACAAATGTGAGCTGATTTAAGAAACCATATTGGTGGTGGTGGAGTTAGTGAGTTAATCACTGTCCGGAAACGGTTGTGGCGTGACGGGAGATAATGCCAGTGGAGAATTGTGGGATACTCCAATTATTTCACTCTCTGTACCTTGGAGAGGATTCTTGACAGGGAACAAAGATACTGGTGTAACAGAGTGGAGTGAAGCAAAGATCCTCTGAGGCTGAATCTGAATCGGAAGTATGAGTATGACTTTATAAAGTATTTTATCTTTAAATATATTGTACAGATCATCGTGTATCAATAGTGTGTGCACATGCGTATGTACCCACGTGTATGCAAATGCATATACATTACACACACATATGCATGGATGTGCGTACAACACTGGTCACTGAAGAGACCTAAAAACAATCAACCCAGTAGCAATAAAAACCCTTAGTGCCCAGACTCTGGGAAAGTGCCAAGTGAGAATGGACCATCTTGTCAAGACGGGGTAGCTAGGAAGTCAACTACTAGGGTCGTTTGAAAGGACTCAGGAGCCAGGTTGAAGAGGCCTCACTACTCAAAGAGAAGACACTTTCAACTTCTAATAAAAATAATAACTGCAAAGGCTGAAACACATCATATATGTTTAAATGTGTGATACTGAGGATACCAAAACATACTACAAAAATTGTGCTAATTAAAAAAATAAAGCCAATTGGTCACCTCCAGAGGGTGACAAGACAGTAAAGGGAGGTCATAAGCCTTTCTCCTGCCTTCCCCGTATGAAACAGGTCCCTGGGTGATGAGCGGCAGACAGGAGAGGTGACTCTTCTAGAAATGTCCCAGTCAGTAAGTGAAAGGGCATCGGCGCAGTGGCATTTTGTGACTCCCTGTGTGTGAGTGTGTCTGGATGCCCTGAGCCTCCCTGGCTGTTAACCACACAGTGGTGCACGGGGGGCGTGTCCACGACAGGTGAACCCAGCACCCCCTCCAGTCTAGCCAGCGGGATGGGATCCGAGTCTGATTGGGCCCCTGGAGCCAGGGCACAGAGGTACAAGTTAGGCTGCACCGGGACTGTGCAGTCAGCAAGTTCCAGACTGCGGAAACTGGCCATCAACAGGCCCCAGGGCCTTCGAGAGACAAGGTGTAAGAAAAGAAAGAGATGGAGGGGGATAGGTAGATTGAGAGACTTAAACGCATATTTTAAAAAAATAGAAAGAGCCCTGGCGGGGCGGGCCAGCTGGTTCGAGTGTTGTCCTGTACACCAAAAGGTCATGGGTTCGATCCCTGTCCAGGGCACATACCTAGGTTGCAGGTTCGATTCCCAATCAGGGCACATACGAGAGGCAACCAATCAATGCTTCTCTCTCACATGGATGTTTCTCTCCCTCTCTTTCTCTCCCATCTCTCTCTCTCTCTCTCGCCCCCTTTCAAATCAATAACCATTTCAGCAGTGAAGATTTTTAAAGAAAATGATGCCCCCCTGGCCCTTCCAATCACCTTCCCTGCTCTGTTTTCCTCTGTGGCCTATTTTGCATCTGCCCTGTCGCATACACACACACCTACTGGCCTTGGTTTGGCCTGGCTCCGCTCTCCGGCAGGGCAGGGTTTTGTCTGCTGGTCCCCCGGCACCCACGACAGCGCCTGGCACGAGGTGGTCAGTAGCTGTCCAATGAATGAGTCCGCTGGGAGACGGCCCTGGTGTGTTCAGGCCAGTATGGCTCTGGCTGAGGGCCCTGTCCTGTTGTCACAGCCAAGACACCCAGAGATGGCAGCTCTTTTTACAGAGCGGGCCTGGGTGACACTCGTCCCTGTCCAGCCCAGGGGTTCCACAAGTGACATAGAGAGCCATCACACACAAGGACAGGAGGTCCCGGGCTGCCGGCGGGAGCCCGGCTCTGTAACTCCCCGCCGAGCCCCAGGAGGTGGTGTAGGCTCAATGCTACACACAGCGCCGCGTGTCGGGCAGTCAGACCCGGGGGGATGCCTTTGTCATGTGTAGGTGGACACACAGTTTCTGCTGCTAAAACTGCTCCCCATTGCGACATGGTAAAGAAACTGCTGAGTATTTAATGGTGTCCCTAAAGGGCACCCTGACTTTTAGAGTTCCTCTTACACACATTTGAGAACCATGGACTGTCATAATTAGCTGAAATTTCCTTCGGAACCTTCCAAGGTCCCTCATCACCGCCCCCGCCCCCGCCCCCACCCCCACTTTGTCCTGGCTCCTGACCTCTGGTTCATGTCTACCCAATGGACGCCACGCTCCCACCCACACGGGGCGCTCTCTCTCCTTCCCCTCCAGCCAAGCCCTACGCCCTCTTCAAAGCTCATTCTTTCCTCCCTGGCAGTGAGGCCCTGCTCGGTGCCAGTTCCCACCCCAGGCCCTGGAGCTCCAGAGGGAAGGAGATCAAGTCCCAGTAGAGCTCCCAGTCTTGGCAGGGACAGAGACAGGGAACCACACTTCACTACTTCTAATTGTCACAGCTGAGATACACGAAGGGCCCGGGTGCCAGGGCGAAGGGCACATACTTATTCATTTCACTTAGCCCTCCCAAGAATCCTGCAGGGCAGTTGTTAAAACTGTCTCCATTTCACGCACAGGTAAACTGAGGCCCAGAAAGGTTACATAGCTCATCCAAGGTCACGAAGCCAGTGGCTGGTGGAGCAGGCGCTCTGGCTGCAGAGCTCGCTTTCTTACCTGCCACATGCTAAGAACAGATGGGAGCATCTGTCTGAGTCCAGAGGGAGGAGAAACTGAACCTGCCCAGAAGCCAGGGAGACTTCCTGGAGGAGGGGGAACTGTGCTGGACAGCACGGGCAGGGGCTGCAGGCTAAGAGGACATCATGACAGCAGCCGGGCGGGGTGAAAGCTAGGCTGTGTCTGGAGGGTGCAGCTCTTCGGGGTGGCTGGGCTGTGGGGGTGGGGGGGGTGGCGGAGTTACTGCCAGGGTGCTGCCGGGTCAGCAGGGCCTGCAAGTCCTCCCTGAAGAGCCTGGGTTTAGATCTGTGGGTGGTGGGGGCTGGAAGGGTTTTTCTCATGTGGGGACAGGCCAGCCCACTGGTTGCTCTGGGAGGGGAGGGCGGGGCTGGAGGTGGAGAGGGGCACCGGGCCACAGCCCTTTCTCTCCCAACTCCTCCCCTCACTGTGCAACCTCGGGCGAGTGGCTACATCTCTGAGACTCAGTTTCCTCCTCTGTAAAGTGGAGACAGAAATGGCGCGTGCCTCCCAGGTGGCTGGGGGCTGGAACAAGACATTGCAGGTAAATGAGCGCAGCAGAGCCCGGCCTGGCTGGTGATGGCGTGTCGCCGAGGGCCTCGGGAAGGCCTCCCCAAGAAGGGACGCAGGAGGGTGAACCCCCAAGGCCGATACTCACCACCACCTCCAGGTCAGAATTCAAATGTCGCTGGGTGTCCGACATCTGCACCAAGATCTCACCTACAGGTCCAAAGAACAATGGCTTCATGAGGGTAGCCTGCCCTGCCGCCGCTCTTCCTACCCAAAGCTTCCAGAAGGGCCTGCCTGAGGCTGGATTTCTGGACCAAAGTCCTGGGGTTTCCCACATGGCTCTAGGGCTTGGGCAGCACCTGTCCCAGCACCTGTCCCAGCACCTGTGCGCCCCCGGCAGGGGGAGGTGGGGAGAGGCCTCGAGCTCCAGTAGGAGAGTCTGGGCTCTGGGCCATGGGCTGCAAGGCCTGTGCTTTTGGGGGGCGGGACTTCCTGGAAGGGCAAGGCTGTAAAAGCAACGCCCTCTGGGACCAGAGAACGAGGGCCAAGGCGGCAGGAGCCTGAGCAGGGGCATCAGGACTGCAGGAGGCCCAGCGTGGGGGTGGGGGCCCCGGGGAGAGCGCCCCAGGCTCAAGGAGGTGTGGGGGCACAGTGAGAGGGGCAGCCCCTTACCCAGAATCTGTGACGTGGAACTCTGCAGCGCCTGCTCCCCGATCTTCTGGATGGCGTTGAAGTACACCTCGGCCGCCTCTGACAGAGCTGAGCGGGGGAAGGCATGCATGTGTGCGTGCGTGCGTGCGTGCAGCGACCCCCGCCCCCGCCGCCCCGCCCTTCTGGAGACCTCTCCCCGCATCGGAACAGAGTGTGTGGGGGTACTGTGGGGTCTGGTGTAGGTGCATGTGAGAGGGAGGGGGCGCCCTGGGTAGCGCGGGGCGCTGTTCAGGACCTTGGTGGGGGCCTGCCTTGGGGGAGGTGCAGACACCTGTGTGTGCCCCACGGGAGTGGCGGGCACAGGTATAGGGGCACGGAGTCGGGGCGGGCAAGGGGTGGACTCCAGTTGCTGGTGGAGGGAAGCAGACTTTGACTCTGAAGAACGAAAAGGCCGGGAGGATTTGGGCGGCACTTGGCGCCGGGTGTGTCCCTGGCCTGTCCATCCCACAGATGGTGCATAGCCCTCTGTCCACAGCACTGGTGGAGGGTGTGTTGCTGGGAAATGGTGAATGGCTGTCTCGTGTAGGGTGCAGAGAACGTGTGTGGAGGCGTGCGTGTCTGTGCGGAGGGACCAGGCTGGGGGTGGGGGGCGCGGTCTGTGGCCAGGCACTCACCGTGGAAGGCCCGCAGGTAGTTGTTCCCCAGGTACACCAGGTTCTCCAGGGCGGGGTTGAACTGTTCCATGATGCTCTGGGCCCCGAGGGCAAGGGGAGAGGGGGAACAGTGGGAGCGGAAGAAATGATGGCCAGAGGTGAGTTGCTGGGCCTCCTGGCCCCAGTGAGAAGCCTCCAGAATCCAGGGGAGCCCACCTAGAAACCTGGGGTCACCCAGAATCCTGTATGGGCCTCAGAGGCCATCTCCTGTGGCCCTGTTCCAGGCCAGGGTCCCCCCGGCCAGCTCCTGCTCACATACCTCCCCTGGCGGGACTTTGCTCCCAAGACAATGCACCTCGAGGGTCTGCCTCCTCGCACAGGGCTATAGCTGCGGGTCCGTCGCAGACCCCAGCTGGGCACAGCTCAACCCAGGCCTGAGTCCAGGCTCACTGGACTAGGACACACAGACTGTCTGCAGTCACCTCGGGGACAAGGGCAGAGCTTGCCCTCCTCGGAGAAGAGCCCTCTGGAAGCCAGACCACCCGGAGCCCAGGCGGGTCAGAGGGTGTTCTGGGTGACAGAGGTGGCTCTGGGCTTGGACTTGGGTCTTGGTTCAAATCCCTACAGCCCCTCTGCCTCCCTCAGTGACCTTGAACAAGACTGTTTGATCTCTCTGGCCTCAGTTTCCTCATCTATCCAGCTGGGTGATTATTTTTTACCCCACAGGTAGGGTGATACGAGGCTTACATGGGAAGGGGTCCTGCACACAGCAGGTGCTCAATAAATGCCTCTGGGGACTACAGCAACCACTTTGGAGTGAAGTAGCAAAGCCGAGTGAGGGGCTCAGAAATGCAAGTGAGACAGACAAGGGGCAGGGACAAGAGGCACAGAGACAACGAGAGAGAAGCTCCCCACTCCCAAGCCAGGGGGCCCTTTGGACCCCCCGCTCCCAGCTACTGCCACGCGGGGCACTGTCCTGCCTCGCCCAGTGTTTGAGTACCGCCTCAGCAGGCCTGTCACTCACTGGGTGACCGCAGACAAATCCCTCCCTGGGAGCCTCAGGTTGGCGCTGGGGTGAATGGCTGCCCCCAGAGGTCCCCACCGTGCTCACAGCTCAGCCGGGCCTGGCCCCGCATCTTCCCTGCCAGAACACACCACAGCCACGCTCACCCTCCATTCCCCAGAGCTGGCCCAACCTACGCACCCTGGGACAGGGCTCCTGGGCCCTGGGCCGGCCGCGTGCGCTCACCTTGTAGATGGCCATGGTGGACCTGTAGAACTGGTCCATCTCGGGGGCCATGGAGCGGGTGCACTCAGGAGCTGCGCAGGGGGCTGGTGGCACCCACAGGGTAGGGAGCACTGTGGTCGGCGAGGCGGTGCCCACTGCTCAGCGGTGGCGAAGGAGGCTGCAGAGCGGGTCCCGGAGACGGAGGGCCGGCCGAAGAGGCGGTGGCAGCTTAATTATTCACCAGCCAGGGATGTCAGAACGCGATCTGGGGCGTAACCAGACCCGGGGGAAGGCATCCTGTGACGCGGGCCGGTTCGTGTGACCTGCCCTTCAATTATTTACCCCTCCAAGCGGCGGCCGGCGGGCACACGTGGCTGAGCTGCTCTCCTGGGTGCCTCCGCCTCAAGGACGAGGCTGCGCCAGGCCAGCCGGGGCCCCCGGCTCTGGGGGAACCCCTGCGTCCCACCGGCCTACGGTGGGTACTGTCTGCCCGGCTGGGCTGGAACTGCGCCTCGCCCTGCCCCAGGACCCCCTCTGACAGATGGCCCTGGAGGCCAACCAGGCCCCTGGGCTGTCGCTATTGTCAGGTTTCTTCTCTACCCCGAGCCCCCAGACCACACCTGCACCTCAAGGGCCCCAGCCCCACGTCCGCTGCTGCCGCCCAGCTCCTCTGCATGGGGACGGCACCAACTCTGGTGCACCAACTCTGGTGCTGCACAGCTCTTGGCCCTGCCCACTCACTGAGCTAGGCCTGAGCCCCGTCTCGCCCTGGCCTCCCCCACGGGGCAGGCGGGCCTGGCTGCCACCTCTGAACACCCTCGCCAGCCTGCTTTGGGGGCCTCGCGGAGAGAGGAGGCACCTCCGCCCCAGGGAGCCCAGAAAACAGCAGCCGTGCAAGCGGGCACACGAAGACCACAGTCAGGCTGAAGGTCAAGGCTGCAGGGGGCTGGTGGGCGGGGGGACAAGGAGCACTCACGCCACAGTGCACACAGCCCAGGGCAACTGGAATCAAACCGTTTATTTCAAAGTTTGGGGCAGCCCCACCCCCCGATAAACCATTGCCTGTCGGGAAGAATAACTTAAGTGTCAGGGTCAACCGTTGGGAGTTGAAGCAAGCTCACAGGGTGGGGCAGCTCTGAGGGATACAGGTGGCTAGGCATGTACTGAGGGGCAAAGTTGAATGGGGCACCCCACTCCTGGGGTGTGGGCTGTCCCTGCGGATGGGGTGGGTGATGGCCAGTCCTGGAGCTTTTCCAGCTCCACCCACACAGAAGAGGGCAGAGGGCGGACAGGGCCACCGTGCCCCTGGAGGACCTGGAAGAGCTGAGGGCTGGGGCATGCCAGGGCGTCCTTAGTGTTTGACGCGAGCAGCTGAGAGTCAGTTGTCGCTGGCAGTCGGGGAGTAGGCCCCAGTGCGGCTGCAGGCTTCCTAAGCCCGGAATGACAAAGACTGCCAGAAGGTAGGGGCAGGGCGGGAGAGAGGTCTTCAGCACCAGCCTCAGGTAGGAAGCCCAGGGCTCTCTGAGGCCCCATCTGTGCACAGCGCAGCCTTGGCCTGGCTCTGGCCGGCAGTGCGGCGCTTGGGCCTCAGCTGCCTCCCCAGTGGGCTTGGGTGGTGGGGTGGGGTGAGAGGTAGCTGGGGACCTGGCAGCCCTACGGTGACAGCAGCAGCTGGACGAGCTTCTGGAACTGCTCTCGGTGCTCATAAATGTAGACCTCGGTCTCCCAGAGGGCGTTGACCAGCACCGAGTCGCTGACCTCGTCCAGCATGATGTCCATCTCCAGCTGGGGGTTCAATCTGCCCAAGCCAAGGAGGAGGGGTCACCCCAGGACTCCCGGCCTGGGTGGCAGACAAGAGCTAGGATTTGTAAAAATGACAGTCCATGCCAAGGACAGGAGTGGGGAAGGTCGTCAATCTAGCCAGGCCAGGGCGTGGGGATAGGGTTGAGGGCCGGGGGCCGGGGCTGGTCAAGCCTCACCTGAAGTACTGGATGCCGACCATCTCGCACCAGGCCCGGGCCCGGTCCACAGCCCGCCCGTCTGGGTCCGTGCACTAGTGAGAAGCAGACTCTGTGAGCACCCAGCACACACCACACCTACAGCGCCTGCCTGGGCTCCCAGGTTCCAGCCTGGCTTAGCGCCCCCATCGGCAGGGTGACTTTGGGTAGGTCCCTGTCCCTGGGCTGCAGTGACTGTCCCAGTTGTGTAGGCAGAGGGACATGGTCTGGGTCTGTGGTTTTGACAGGTGGCTCTACAGGGCCCATTCAGGGTCACGGAGCATGATGGGGGGCAGGCTGGAGCTGAGGGGACAGGCCTCCACGTCCCACCCCCTACAGCTTTTGTCCACCTCATTTTCTGGGCTTCTGCACGGGGCTGTTTGAAGGAAGGGATCCACTGCTAAAACGTGAAAACCCCCCCTGTAGGGGGACACTGAGGGCCCACGTCAGCACTGAGACTCTGAATCAGGGATGCCCCCCTCCTCTGAGCTGGCTAAAGAGGGTCAGGAGAGCCTCTCTGACACCCAGGGTGCCCAGGAGAGGTGAAGGCACCACCCTGGGGCTGAGACCCCGAAGGAAGTGGGCCTGAGGAGGAGCCCATACTCACACAGTCCACCACCATTTTGCCCAGTTCCTTGGCCCCAAAAACAGTCTTAGCCAGTTCCCAGGGGTTGCTGGGACGGAAGACGTCCACACAGGTCACGGGTACCTGTGGGGACTTTCCTGTCCCCAGAGACACGACGAGGGAGAGTTTCTTCACCTTGCTGCCCTGACCCTGTTGGGGACAAGACAGGGGTGGTGAGAGGAGACCTTCCCCCAACCCGGTAGGCCTTTCCCAGGGGTGTGAGAGGCCCAGGGCTGGGGTCTGGAGGGAGCGTAAGGAGGCGGGATGGGTCTCCTGTGCCCCCTCCTTTGTTCTGGAACAAGCTCTGCTGCCTATCTGCTCAGCAGCCTCGAGGCTCAGCGAGACCCAGGCCCGTCACCCACAAGAGGAGGGGCTTAGATGGACGACGTTGGCGGACTCTTCCTCATCCCACAGCCTCCTCCTCCAGGAAGCAGGCCCTGCCCGATCTGGCCCCTAGAGGGCGCTCACCTCTGAAGGAAGAGACCCTGCCTCCCCACACAGGGGCTGCACCCAGAACTTAGTGGTGACCCCAGTGATGGCCAGCAAGGACATGGTATACTCGGGGCCCAGCACTGCCCTAAACATTTTACAGACAGGAGCACATGGGAGCCTCCTGACAACCCCCAGGCCGGTACCGTCAGTAACCCCATTCAGTAACCCACTGTCAGCGGCCGAAGTGAAGGGCAGACAGAGCCAGGACCCAAACCCACAGGCCCCCGCACCACGCAGTCCAGACTGGGCCTTGGAATCCCTCTTAGCATCATGCTCTGGGCCGACACCACTGATGGAGCAGGTTCCGGCACGGGATAAAGGTGCTGAGCTCACCAGTCAGTGAGCGCGCCAGCAGGGCCCGTCTGCTCTCCTAGGAGTCAATCCCTCAGATCTGCTGCTATGGGGTGGCTGCAGTGGGCAGTCATCTGGCCCCTCTGACCTGAGGTGGCTCTCACCTTGCGGATCATGTCCTGGTTGTACTCATGGATCTCGGTCATGGCGTCCAGTGTGGGGTTGTTGGCCAGCAGCCCGCCATCCAGGAAGCGCCCATTAGGCCGGAAGTAGGTGGGGGCTGCCCCACTGCTCCGCGCTGCCCGCCACACCAGCTGCTCTGGGGGTGGGAGAGGAGGGTGGCTCAGTGGGGCAAGGGACTGGTATAAACCCGAGCCCTTTAGATCTTGGTGTGCCTGTGTGTGAGCACACGCGGGGCTGCAGGGAGAGGGATAGGCTGGGAACGCTTCGGGAACAGGCCCGACAAGGCCGTGCTCTCTGGCCCCACAATCCTGGCGGAAGGCAGGGTGCAGCTAGGGGCCTCCGGGGGCCTCTGGGGGCCTCCTCTGGCCTGCCTGAGGCCTGACAGCTCCCCAGCTCTGCCTGTCCTCAGCCAATAAAAACTCAGGGCAACAGGTGGGAGGGTGGTGGGCTAGAAGTGCCCAGTGGTAAGCCTACGACTCCCACCCAGCACCCCGCAGCCTTGCGGGCCAGTCGCTTCCCCCAGATATATCAAACACGGTTTTAACCTGAGGGATGCGTTGGAGGCTTTAGGTTAACATTCTGGCTGAAACGACGCTCCCGTATAGACTCCGGAGCTTCGTAATTCCGGAAGAGGTGGAGTTCGGCCGGCTGCCGGTCAGACAGCGTCCCTGTCAGCATCACCCTGGAGAGAAACAGGGAACAGGACAGCTGAAGTCACGGACCCAGCCACCTCTGGCAACCCACTTCTGGGAATTCTTCCTAAGACGCTCTCACATGTGTGGAGATGGGCACGCACGAGGGCAGCATCATTTGTTAAAGCGAAAGGCTGGCAACAGCTGAATTGTCCACCTGCAGGTTGGTTCACTGCCCCGCGGTTCCCCCACCCAGTGGGGTCTGTGTCACTGCAGAAGGACCAAGGGGTTCCTTGTGTACCAACAGGCACTGAGGCCCATGGTTTACGGTCAAGTAGAAAAACAAGGCTCAGGACAGTATGTGCAGTATGCCACCATTTATTAAAAACAAATCCCCCCAAAACCTATGCATCTATTTGCTCTGACCATGAGCGGCACCTGGCAACGGGGAGCTGCCTCTGGGGCAGGGGACTGCTTGGTAGCTGCAGCCCCAGAAGGAGACCTCGCCGTGTCACCTTTGAAACTTCAATATTCTATCCGCCATGTGAGTTTATAACCTATTAAAGAAGATTCCTACTTGTCTCGAGACATCCGTAAACACTCTGGGGAATACAGACCGGCACACCCCTTTGGAAACTAATACGTATGAAGACTCTTCTCCATGTCCTGGCTGTCTCACCTGGGAATTCCGTTTAAGAAAGTCTATCCTGAAGGAATAACCTTAGTTACAGCGTAGGCTTCTCGTAGAAGGCTCTCCTTCTCAGTGTCATTTATTACAGTGAAAAACGAACCGATCTAACTGGGAACAACAGAGGGAGTAAGTGCACAGTAAAGTGTTTCTCAGCCATTCAGAATATGCTTGCCAGGAGCTGAGAGTAAACAGAAATGCATTTGTTACATTGTAAAGACAGATATAAAGGAAAGGGAACAAAAAATTGCATGGGGGAAAAATATCAGTTTTCCATTTCTAGGAATACTGGGGAAAGGTCATGTGAATAATCTTCCCACTGAACAAAAGATTAAATGCTGAAAAAAATTTTTTTTGGAAAAAGGTACTTAAAAGCACAGGTCTGCCCTGGCTGGTGTGGCTCAGTGGATTGAGCACCGGCCTGCGAACCAAAGGGTCGCCGGTTCAATTCCAATCAGGGCACATGCCTGGGTTGCTGGCCAGGTTCCCGGTAGGGGGTGCATGAGAGGTAGCCACACACTGATGTTTCTCTTCCTCTCTTCTTCCCTCCCCTTCTGTCTAAAAACAAATAAATAAAAATCTTTAAAAAAAAAAAAAGAGCACAGACATGACAAGACAGAAAGGGAATGCCGGGGTAAATTCTGAAGACAAGTAAGAGCCCAGGGAGGTAAGTGGAGCACAGACCCCGCTTTGACCCAAAGGCAGATACCAAACACAGTAAATTTAAACCTCAGTGGTAATGGCTTCGCGGGGCCAGTGGGATGAAGTCGAATCCCAGGACCCACCAAAGGTTAGGGGTCTAATGAAAGATCCTCCCTATATTAGGTTGGGACCCCAAAGGGCTATACTCTTGGACAAGGTGAACCAGAAATAAACCTGCCTCTTTCTCGCCCCTGCAGGGTATGAGGAAAGTTGCCCTGGCACTGGACAGAGGAGAGAGAAAAAAAAGTCCCTGAAAATGAATAACCACACACTAACTCTCCCTCAGGTTTGCTGTCTAAATTCACATCACCTGCAGCAAGTCTCAAAATCTTCACGTCAAGGATTTCGTTAGAGTGACCCCAGATGACAGTGCCCCTAGGTACCTTAAAGAGACAGCACAAGACACCCTGAAGGAAGACACTCTCATTCTAGCCGCACAGAATCTGCACATACTATTTTTCGATGCTAAGAAACACCAAACAGTTAAAAAGGGGTGGGGGGGGGGCGGCACACAATGAAACAAAACACCATGAATGAGAACCAGTATAAACCAACAAAAATAGTAAAACGTACCTACTTAGAGTACAGATGTGTGAATCCTCTGACAAAGATCACAAAACTGTTATTCCTAGAACGTTTAAAGGCATCAAAGACAGGCCTGATATAACATCTTCAGGAAATAGGAAATATGAGTAATGACCTAGAATATTTGAAGACCCAAAGACTACTTCTAGAAATTAAACAACAACAAACCAATCAATCAATCAACCCTTCCAAATCCTCTAGGTCTCTCTTATGCTTCACTTCCTCCAGGAAGCCCTCCCTGACCACCTCACCCTCAGCCCTCTCACTCTTACTCCCACAATCAGTGATGAACACTTTTCAATGGCCGGCTCTGGGACAGGCACTATGCTAGGTGCTAGGGTTACAGAAGAAACAGGACAGTGGTCTTCCTACTTCAGGGAGCTCCCTGTCTGGCAGTCAGGACAGGAATGACACAGACAATAAGGTCATTCTGGGGCAAGGAGTACTACAAAATGGCGGTGCCGTAGGCTCTTCTGGAACCTCTTAAACTAAGCCCCACTGCCTCCCTTGCACAGCTGCCACTTTTTCAGGTCACTTATCTCCCAACCACAGGGCAAGCCTTGCCCCCCAGCACTGGCATCTATCCCCGCTCCTCCCCGTCAGGCAGGCACACTGGCGCACGTGCACGCACTCAGTGCCTGGGGCAGAGCCACGCTCAGCAATGACACCCTGAATGTGTGCCAGCCGAGCACTGACCCCTCTGACCCAAGGATCTGCTGTTTGGGTGGGAAAACGTCGACACAGGTGGGGGGTGTTTTCTACTCGTGTTCTCCAGAAGCCCCTCATTTCCATGGCAACAAGCCGCTCCCCACCCCAGCTTTAACCAGACCAGGACAGGAGCCTCTGGCCCCAGAACAGCCAAAGGGGTGCAGAGCTGGGGCCCCACCCCAGTGCCCGCTGAGCAGGCTTACTTCGGCTTCTTGACGTCCGTCATCTTGGTGTGCTCGCCAAACTCCTGCTTCAGGAACTCCTCCAGGGGCCCCGACTCGTAGGGCCGCGAGCCCCGGAACACCTCGTCCTTCATGCGAAAGTACACGCCACGCATGTAGGCCATGGACTTGCCTAGGAACAGGGGCCCAGAGGTGGGGAGAGGCACAGGGCCCGAGCACAGTGGCTGGAAGCACTGACCAGGCCCCTCCTCTGCGCCTTCCCCGACAAGCAGACGCCCCCTTGAGCAGCCCAGACAGCTCCACGGAGACATCACCTGAGTCGAGACAAGTCCTACCCAGGAGCTGTCAGGTCTTGACCCGAACCCGCCCTGCGCCCGCCGTCCAGGAGCTGCCCTCACCATGCAGAATGGCCAGGGCCAGGATGCCCCCCGTGCTGGTCCCGGCCACCCAGTCAAAGAGGTCCTTGGTAGCGATGCCCGAGGCCTTCTCGATGGCGATGAGGAGCTGGATGATGACCAGGCCTTTCACGCCCCCTCCGTCCAGGCAGAGGAGATGGTCATGGCTGTGGTGGGGACAGCAGCAGGAGGGAAGAGGGTTCCAGCCCAGCCCAGCACTTGATCCCCACACTCAAGCCCACGTCCCTGGGCGCCGGTGCTGAGGCAGCCGTGTGAGCACGCGAAACCAAGCCCAGCAGAGCTGCGAGCTATCGGAGCTTTTGGGGTTGCAGGGGGAGGTGAAGTCACAAAGGAATAAGCGTGTATTTCAGGAGGTGAAAAGTGCGACAGAGAAAGATTAGGAAGGTAAGAGGCAGCCGAGGGCAGGTAACTGGGCAGGTGCCACTCAGTGGACACCTGGGTCTGTCCCCCACCCTGGAAGGGGAGCTCTGTGAGGGTAGCCACTTGGTTTCGGTCAGGCCTAGACTCCCTCTCCCAGATGCCTTACTCAAGTCTGAATTAAGCAAGGCTGGGGGAGGGGCTGGCATCCTACAGCTAGGCAGGAATGGGTGCCAGGTGGGAGCAGCAGGGGAGGAGGGGGCAGGGAGAAAGGACGGTCTGTGTGCCAGGAGTTGGAAGGGGCCTTCGCCAGCATGAACTCACTTAAATCTCCCCAGCCCTTTTGCGGTGGGCACTTCCTGTTAGCCCCATGCGTGGCTGTGAAGCAATGAAGGAATGAAGGTCGGAGGTTAAGTGACCACCAAAGCCACACAGGCAGTAAGTGATGCCAGCTTGATCTGGATCCAGGTCTGCTGACTCCTGAGTGGCACGCTCTCCCACACGCCCTGACATGTTCCCCAGTCCTGCCGGGCCCAGCCCCTACCCCAGGGGGAGGCTTCAGGAGTCTGTGCGCAAACCTGGAAGCCTCCTTCTCATCTTTCCATCTCCGTGTGAATGTCACTGTGGAAAGATGCCGGCCCTGACGCCATCGAGACCCTCCAGCTCAGCCTGCCCCACCCGCCCCACTGGTTGCCTTGGTGGGGAGCACTTCTCGCCTCCTAAACATTGTTTCTGTGCAGATGTTTACTGCCTCTTTCACCCACTGGACAGGGGGCTTCCCAAGGGCAGTGGCAGGCTCTGCTCTGTGCAGGGCTGCATGTCCAGGGCCCAGAGGAGAGGCCTTTAACTATAGACAGCTGATGAACGGGACAGGCCCAGCTGGCCTGCCCACCTTCGGGGTCCCTCATCCTTTCCTGGACAAGTTGCCAACCCTGCGGGTGGCAGGGGAGGTCGTGCTGTCACGGGAGGTCTACAGGGCCTGAGCAGGGAAGCAAACGTGTAAAAGACCCCTCTGAGGACGCAGGGCTGGCAATGCAGGGATCAACCGGAAGGGAGCTAGCTGGGCTGAGCTGTGGCTCCTAGGCTCTCCTGGAAAGGTCCCCACAGGGGGGTCCTGACTCTCACGTCAGCCCCACCTTCAGGGAGGGTGCAGGGGGCACAGTGGAAGGGAAGAACCAGGACAGAGATAGGCAGATGCAGCCCCAGGGCATGAATTACAAAGTGGCTAAGGAAACAAGTGGGCCAGGCCAAGGGGAATACACCCTTCCCACCAGGGGCAGCAGAGCCACACGATGCGGCCTGGCCCTGGGCGCAGGGGCTAACCGGGGCCTTCCCTGCTCCCTGTGAGGCTGGGGCTGGGGCCCGGCCAGGAGAGAGCCTGCAGCAGCAGAAAGTGCACAGAAGCGGAAGACCTGGGCCCGTCTTTACTCTGACACTCCGTGTGACCTTGAGAAAGTCTCTTAACCTCTCAGGCAGGGACTCAGGGTCTGCAGTTACTAATACTTCCCTAGGAAGGCTGCTGGGGCAGCAGTGCCAGATAGTAACAAACAGAGAATAAACCACCTCTATCACTAAGGAAGGGCTGGAGAGAGCCACCGATGGGAACCACATTTGTCCTGGTGGCCTGCTATGCTGGTAGGCGCTGGGTCTGGGCCCCGGGACTGATGTCCAGGACGTGGCACGGGCTGCTTCTCTTTGCGTCCACCACCCTGGCCTGCCTTCCGCCCCGGGCCTGGGTGCCCCGCGGGTGCTCAGGCAAGCAGCCTCGCCTGCCAGCTGTGCACAGGGAGGCAGGATAAGGAGCGAGGTGGACTCCGAGGGAAGCAGGCCCTGGTCACCCCAGAGGGCATCTGGGTCACCTCTCCAGCAGCCATGACAGGGTCTCAGTGGGAGGGACAGGCCTGCAGCCAGCTCCATCACGTGACTGAGGACCTGCACCGCCACTGACAAAGGAGCAGGCCCAGGCTCTCTACAGACTCAGTCTCCTCCCTGTGACCTACCGAGGATTCAAGCCACCCCACAGGACCATGGGCAGACTAGACAAAAGCACCGAGCGCTCGGCAGGCCCCCGGAGGAGGCCTCGCACGTGTGGCCCCCCTTCCCTCCTCACTTACGTCCGCTTCTCGTCTCGCTTGGAGCTCAGGATAAAGGTTGGCTTCCGGGCCCGGGAGATTTGCACGAGGTCCTGCAGCTCTGCGGAGCAAGGGCTGGTGGGCAGAGGCCAGGCAGGTGCCAGGTCCCCTCCCCCCGCTCTTCCCTGGGGGATCTGGAGCCGACCTGAAGCTTTGCCCTCACCCTACCGTCCTTAGCAGGAGCTTCTGCCTGCTGCCCCAGGAAGGGCTCTTTGTCCCCGGAAGCAGCTGAGCCAGAGCCCACAGCCCCATCTGCAGAAACGGGCTGGAACGGATGGAGCCCACTGCCCCGGGGAGGGCCCCCGCCAGGCCGGCCAGTGCCCGGATTCTCCTCAGTATCTGCCCCCCGAAACTGCGAGGCCCAGCACCCCTGCGTGCCCTGTGCTTTGCGGCTCACAGCGCGGGTTTTCACAGGCGTGCCTGCTGCAGCTGGCGAGCACCATCGCCATGGCTGTTATTCCCAGTTACAGACGAGGCTCAAAGTGGTCACATGGCTCGTCCAAGGTCACTGAGCCAAAAGGGCTGAGTCATGATGCTCCTTGGTATTTAACTCCGGGAACGGAGGAAGACACCCTGAACGTTCTTCAGATGCCCCTCATCCTGACCCTTCTGGAAACTTCTCAGTGGCCTCGCGACTTGGAAGCACCTGTCTGCTCCGTCCACATCTCCCCGTGCCCAAGGCCCACCCTGTGCCCACCTGTGCAGGAGTTGCCCTCCTGACAAGCAGCCCGGCCCCAGTGCTGGGCTCAGCAGTACCACGTCATCCGACCTGACGGGTCTTCCACACCCCTGGGTGCAGAGTGTAGAAGCCGCGAAGCAGGCGGCAGGCGGCAGGGGGCAGGGTGGTAGGTCCCCCTTCACCAGGGCAAGTGGTCAGAGAGTGGGCAAGATAAGCGGGAGACTGGCCAGGAGAGGCGGTGGACAAGGTGCCAAGCAGGGGATGGTAAGGAAGGGTGCGTATGTCGGCATGCAGCTGAGAGAAAGAAGAGGGAACTAGGCTACAGCTAACTCAGGGCATGGTGGGCTCTGTGGCCCCTCTAGGCCCAGGGCATTACCCATCAGACGCTGCGCCCCAGGCCCACCATCCAGCCCGGCTTGGGTGACTGACTGCCTGTAAAATTGAGAGATAAAGATGGGGACAGGTTCCGGGTGCGGATGGGCAGGAGGAGGAGAGAGGCGGAGCGGGAAGGACTGACTGGCTGCTGGCTCTGCCTCTCCTGAGCTCCAGGCCTGGCTGGGCTGTGCTAGCTGGAGGTGCTGGCGTCTGCTTCCCCAACAGCAAAAAAAAAAGGAGGCTGGCTTGCCGAGGATGGGTTTCTGACTGCCCTGACCGAGGACCCCACTCTCAAACAATCGAGGCGCCCTGGACGGACTAGCCTCCCAGAGAGCCAGAGTCTCCTCAGGGCCATCTCCACGGGCACCAAGGATGCCTGGGGGTAGGTGCTGGTTGCCTTTCACAATCAAAAGCCTGTAAGTCACTGAAGTGAACGGGGGTGGTGGGCCGGTGGGTAGGCACACAGGCCTCGGGACTGACAGTCAGCAGTGCTGCTGAAACACTCATTGAAGCCAGAGGGCTGGGGCTCTGGAACCCCGCCAGGACTCCTCGCTGCCCACCCTGAGCTCCCAGGGGACACAGAGAGACCAAGAAAGTCCCTGCTTCACAAGTGCCAGGGCATGCCCAGACCTGAGACCTGTGTCCAGGGCACCTTCTCAGGTCACATGCACCGTGAGGACATTAGCCAGGGACTCCACCAGCCTCTGGGCTCTAGGGTCTTCTGGCTGCCTCCAGAGGCTAACAAACCCTACCCTCCCTGCTCATTTCAAAGGCCTCCACACTGAGGCCCTGTTCTTTCAGAAGTTCTGATCTGAGGGCCTGAAAACCAGCTAGAAAGGATGGTATAGAGAGGGGGTGAGGGGAGGGGCCTACCTAGGTTGTTTAAGCTGATCTTCGGGGGCTGAGATCTTTCCAGGGCGCAGGAGTGCTGTGCTGCTGGGGGGCCCAGCTCCACGGGGGCCCCAGGGAAGGGTGGGGAGTGGTAGTTGGCCCCTATGGTTCTCAGCAGAGTTAAGAGTTCCTTCCTGGTGACAACTGGTGACAGTGTAGGGAGGGGAAGATCGTACAGGATCAGAAGTGATGCCATCATGCAAGTGAGGGCCCCCCCTTTCCACGCATGGTCCCCTCTCCCGTCTACCAGGCTGCCTGGGTATGTAGGGGAACCGAGGGGCTCGGATGCCCAAACCCTCCCTGACAAGGCATGCAGACTCTAGTCTGCCACACCCAAAGCAGCTTCCCGGGGCCGGGGAAGGCCCCGGGGCGCGCCCATGGAAGGCGGAAGGAGCGGGTCGGTGTCGCCCTGCCTGATTGTTTCGGCAGCTCCCTCTTTCCCCTGGACTCCAGTGGAGAGAGCAGGGCTCCCACCTCCACACTCAGCAGTTCTCAGAAGCGCTGAATGGAGAGTCGCCTTCAGAGCTCAAAAGGGACTAGCCAGCCAGCCAGTGGGGATTCACGCCCATCTAACGGGTGGGATGGCTGAAAAGGAGGCCACAAGAAACAGTCCGCACACGCATGCACGCGTGCTCGCACACGCTAATGGGTTCACACTAACAGCAAGCACCACGGCTCCCTGAAACCCTTGGAGGGGACTCCAGGCTTCGGGTGAGGAGAATCTGTTTTTCCAGCCCCAAAGCCAAGGTCTCATGGAGTAAGCACGGGGCCTGCACACACTCAAGCGGTGTGACGCACGCAGCGTGCTTGTGAGCACGAGCACGGGGGTCTACACACTCGAGCCGTGTGAAGCATGCAGTGTGCCTGGGAGCATAAGCACAGGGCCTGCACACACTCAAGTGGTGTGACGCATGCAGCGTGCCTGGGAGCACGAGCACGGAGCCTGCACACACACTAGCGTAGGGTTCCATCAGTGAATTCCCCAAGGCTGTGGAAGAAGGCTGCTGCCGCCCTCTGTCCCACTCCCTGAATCCTGCACGCTGAGGTGGGATGGGCCGCACAGGAGATGACACTGGCTAAGCAAGCCCCCTGGTGGGCTCCACCTACTGGTCAGGGCCCCAATTCTTGGGAAGTAGAAGTTTCCTGACTCAGCCTCCCAGAACCTCCTAGAAACCCTTTCCAGGGAGCCACTGGGGGTGGGTGCAAACAAGACACTGGTACCTGAGAGCTGGGACTTTCCCACTCCCCGGCACCCAACCCACCCATCCCACCCATCCCTGCCCAACGCTGGACCCAGAGGGATGTGCACATACGTTTGCTGATCTTGGAGGCTATGAATGCAGGAGTCTCCCCAAAGTCATTTGGGGTGTCCACCTCTGCCCCAAACACAATGAGGGCCTTGACCATCTCCACGTTGTCTTTCTGTTGGGGATGGGGGGGTGGGAAATATACAACAGCTCAGGAAAATGAGGGAAAAAGTACCCCAGCCTCTTCCACCCTACCCATCAGCTTGGTGGGCCTCTCGCTCACTGGTCCTCAGCACGGGAAAGGACACTGGGACCTTTGATCCCCTACCCTGCTGATCTGACGTTTCAAAGTCTACAATCTGAAGGTTGGTGCCCTGACAAGCAGGCTTAGTGTCCCCAGGTGAGTGTTTCAGAACCCAGACAGAAGCTGGAGGAGACTCACGGGAGCCTCCAGCCTCACCAGCTCCTTCTCACAGGAAG
The DNA here is from genome assembly GCA_004026545.1 of Mormoops blainvillei. NCBI lineage: Eukaryota > Metazoa > Chordata > Mammalia > Chiroptera > Mormoopidae > Mormoops > Mormoops blainvillei. The sequence continues at coordinate 241 of PVJD01014156.1, read as the reverse complement.
CAATACATCGATGACCCTCAGCCCAGGAACCACGGGGACACCGAATGGTCAGCTCCTGCTTGCAAGGAAAGGGAAGGCTGTTTGCCCATCTGGTCCAGGCCACCAGTTCTGAGGGGGTAACCGGGCACACATCCTCCCTGATGGTAGCTTTCAAGCGCAGCCTCCCAGCACACAGCACTGTGCAGTCACCATCTGGAGGCTGGTGGGAGGAGGGGCATGGCCTGGTTTCCCAGAACCAACC